>CAJFCO010000077.1:319299-380767 GCA_904066015.1 Synergus gifuensis
ATATATAGGCGAAAATAAAAGGGCTTTTCGTATTTCACATGTCTTTCTTTTGGAAACAGTTAAAATGACTCTTTGTTTCTTTACAATTTATTTTCCTAGTTAATATAATTTTTATGATATAGTTTCTCAATCATTTAATTTTATATTAATTGCTGTTTCCGATAACTCTTTCTTTATAATATCATTTTTTAGTAATGGATTTATCTCTATATAAAGTCCCGCCAGCATGACGACATCGCCAATGTCATTTTTCCTGACTTTTTGGATTATCGTGCTTAACTTGACTCGTGTATATGTCGTAGCCTAAAGAAATAGTGTTGTCATACAAAACTCTGTATCTTGTAGGTAAAAGATAGAAATTAATTATCTGAGCAGGTGGCCAAACTACCCATTCAGCTACGTAGAGTCTATGTGCCTTATTTTTTACTTCTTTCTTGAACTCAGACCAATCGCTCTTTTCTAATATAGCTAAAGTTAGAAAAAACATTCCTATACAAATAGGCGAACATATTATCTGATCGATCACAACCTTTTTTAATACGGTGCTTATCGTTCTTCCGGGAAGGCGACCATCCAGGAAACGATACCAATGGTGGCAAATTATTCCTACTGATAATCCAGAAATTGCCATGTGGGCTGTCCTTCTTGCACTCCAAAAATCCCATTCTCCCTGCAAAAAAAAATTTAAGTATAAAATTAATTCCTTTTCATAGACAATTTCTTAAACGATTATTAAATTTAATGATTTTAAATTTTGAGACTATAAATGGGACGATTACGAATTAGTGTAGTACGAACTTATATAGTATATAGTATTGCTCAAAGTTGAGCAATTTTTAAATTGGAATAGTGTAAATGTAGACAATTTGCTTTAGATTTATTAACTTGAATCCAAAGCGAAGTAAATTCTTAAATCTATTAGACGATAAGCAATATGGTAATTCAGAATCGAATATCATAAATGAAAGTCAAGATAATCGAATTAATATTCAGTAAATAATTTAAGAAACAAACATAAGGAACTATTTACAGTACTGTATATACAAATTGAACTTTTCTCACCTTCAAAATTTCGTAGTGTTGTTCAAGAACATCACCTGCTGCTGATAGTGAAATAGAGATACCGACATTGGTGTAAAATAAGTTTTTTGATGAAAAAAGTTGTTCCTTTATTTGATAAAATCGACTCGCAAATAATCCAATTCCTCTAACTGCGGTCATTTTCTGAAAAGTGACATGTTAATTGTTTTATCTCATAACTATTTATAATAAAGCGATATAATCTGAGTGAGTAAAGTCGAAGTAAAGTGCAATTTCGAAATATGACATTTAGATATTTTTTAGTAATGTCAATTTGTCAATTTCACTTACCGTGATCAGAAAATGAAGATTGGCATTCGCATCGAAATTATCTCCGAATTAGATCTTAATCCGGCTTGTCTTTGAAGAAATCATCGTTACGGTTTTCGGTGAAAAGAAAACATCGTTGAGATTAAAAAGTGCTAAAAAGCAAGGGCTAAAAAGTAAGGTTACAATTGTGGCATTACATCACGGTAATAGAGTTTCTTAGTTCTTAGTGAGTGTGAGTAATATTACCGAGGTAATATTTCCGTTCTCGGTAACGTTAAAATAAATTACCTTACAATTTTCGAGAATTTATGAGAATTTATTTTTTTTAATTTTTATCATTTTTTATCATTTTTTATCATTTTTTATTTTTCATTTCTAGGGGGGAAAAATCCTCCCCTTGGTGCCACCCCTGGCTACGGGAGGGGGCACCAATAGCGCGCCAAATTTCAGCCAACGGCAGAATTTCTCCAACAGAAAGTCAGTGAGCAGTCTCAGGGCCATTGATAATCCATGACCGTAGCCAGGGGGGGGGCACCAAAGAGGATTGTTCCCCCTCTAAATGAAAAATAAAAAATATTTCTGTAGTATTCAAAAATTTTATTTTTGTTTTGATAGAGAGAAGAGAGGTGAATTACATACATAATTCAATTCCGATTTAAATTCTCGAAAAGTTAGTTCTTTTTTTTAATTTTTAAAGATTTTAAGAATTTTTCTGTAATCACGATATGATGAATCAGAGTTTTGATGTTGACAAATGACAAGTCAAATTTGAAACATTTAGTAGTATGTGAATCTTAAATAATGAAAATTAAATTAATTATACTATTACTTAATCCTTTCCTTGTAAAATTCCTTTTTTATATCCTAAATATGTATATGTATACAGCTTTGATAGTACATATTATGATATAATGCGTTTCTCTTATTCAAAATTCCCGCGCGCTGGTGAGGCCATCTATCTTTTGAGGTTATGTAATTTAAAAACCGTTGAAAACGTTGAAAGCGTTCTTCTTTGTTGTATGTATATATAGTTCAATAATTGTTGCCGTTGTTATAGTCATTGTTGGATTATATCTTCTCTCCTGATTAGGTTTAATGAATAAAAAAGTCAATTTACCAACGCAATTTCGACTCTGTTTACTGTCTTTACGCAAGAATTACATAAAATCGCGATTGTGAAATGTTGATGAGTTGAGCACACGGCATAATTTAAATTTCGGAATCAGCTGTCGTGTTTTGCTGAGATCGTAGTTTCCGAGTGATTTCGTTCTAAATTAATTGTCTAAAAAGGCGGGCTTTTGTGTGCGCGGAATGTAACGCGTGGAATTTATTAAATTGGATCACCAGATCCTCACCGATTTCTTAGTTTACATTTTTGCATTCTGCCTCTTTCGGGGGTCAGTAATCTCGCAAGAGTCGAGTAAATAATCTGCGACACAAGTATATACCCGTATATAAAAAATGTCACAGCCGTCGGTGGTCTCATACTTCAGCACGAGGAAACGAGCTGCCTCCGAGGAATTACGAAACAAGGCAAAAGTTTTAGTTTTGAATCAGGTTGAGAAGAGTTCGAGTATAGAAAAGCTTCGAGATTCCCAGCTCTCTGAATCTTCAACACAGCTCGCACCAGTGCCAGAGGATGTTTCTACATTTTCCAATGAGGATAGTTCAAGTCCAAAGATTGTGTACAAACCTAAGGATTCCAATGTCGGGAGTCCTTTCACCGTGAAGGAAAATTCCGCTGTACGAAACATTGTTTTTGATCTTCCAAAAGGTGATTCTGCGAAATCCGCAACTCCAAAAACGTCGAAAATGCCTCCGAAGACCCGCTTAAGGTCTCGGAAACTCTCCACTAAGGAGGGCCAGACTGATATCAGGGAATCTCTAAAGAAAAATGAGAGTTCAGATGGTAAAAATGTGCCTTTCGAGAAAATGGGTTTGCTGAGTCCTAAGAAACGTTCCAGTACTTCTAATAAAAATGTTAGATCTCCAAAGAAGGGAGAGAATAGAGAAGCTCAGAGTGATGAACCATCAGCAGCTGGATGTGTGACCCCGAAGAAGGCTCCAAGGATGCAGGATCCTTCTACGACGGAAATGAGTTTTATTGAGATTAAGAATAGGATCAATCAGTCTTCGAGACTTGCAGAAATTAGGGCTTCGATTGATAGAATTAAAAACTGCGATGAAAAGCTGACCAAACTCCAAGCTCAGAATGAAAAGAAACAGATCCAACAGCAGAGACCACATATTCGCAAGTTTGAAAAGATCGAGTTGGAAATTCCTGTTAGGTGAGATAATTTGCTATTTGTTGTTTTTGTTTTATCAAATTGTAGATTAAAGGGGTTAAATTTAACGTTATCCATGGATGTTCTAAGTTATGAATGACAAATAAAGTAATACATTTCTTTTACAGTCCTTCAAAAGCTACCAGGTCTCCAACTAAGATGTTCTTGAGCCCTGTGAAGAACGCAGAGATTTTGAAAACAGCGAGTCCTCAACGTCGTCTGCTTTTTGAACCAAAAGAATCGACAAGCCCTGTGAAGGGAAGTCCGTCGAAAGCTCCAGCTTATCAAAGATATCAATCATTGGCTGAAAGTAAAGCTCCTACTTTACCTTTGCCATATAGCTATAGATTCCTTGCAGAAGTTTTTAGATGCATTGATACGGTAAATAAGATTTAAAATATTATTTATGTTTCTAGATGAATTTTTAGATAATAATGTTCGTGTTTTTAAAATTAGGTTGTAGCGATGTTGTTTAATCGAAAGGAGGTCATAACATTTAAGAAGCTCAAACCCGCAGTTCAAGAATTAATTCGACACAATTTAACTTTGGATCATATTGCACAAATCAAAAGTGTTTATCCAGAAGCGTATACTTACCAACAAGAAAAAATCCGTAACTTTGGATCAGCAACAAAACAACCTAGATACGACCTCGTTTTGACTCCGAACATCGAATCTCAGAGTGGAAGAAACACACCAGATGCTGACAATGTGCTCAAATCTGGATCAGAAACTAGTATGGGACCATGTACTCTACTAGAAAGACGCAGGAAGTTCTATAATAATCTTTTAGGTAAATTTTATAAAGATATTGATACGTTGCCGATAAATATTAGGAATAAGTTATAATCTTATCTTATTTCTTCTTAACAACAAGGTATTTTATTATGTTGTGCAAAATGAAATGCTCATGATTTTTTTTTTATCTTACAGACAAGGTCAAAGATGAACACGATCAATTCCTACAAAGTTTGGAACCACCAATGGTAGTTTCAAAAGAAAAACTCGTTCGTTGGCATCCAGACTTTGATGTCGAGAATTGCAAGGCAGTAGAAAAATCAGAACTGCCTTTGCCTCCTGATGTGCAAAAAGCAATTTCTGCGAAAGATGTTCTTGGTGAGATATTTTTGATAGCCTGTCCTAAAAAAAATATTGAGGTGACCTACAATCTTTACTGGATTAGTAAACTGCAATTGGCAAATTGCATACTTAAAGATTTCGTAATTCAATTGATGAATTCAAGTGATGTTTGCAAAATTGCAAACGTGACCCTGATATTTTAGTAGTTTCAGCTTCTTGTTGAATAAATGTCACACTCACCTGTCTTATGAAAAAGTGGAGCTTAATTAGTTACTGGATTTGATAGAAGATTGTTTAAGAGTAAATTTGAAATGTTGACTTTAGTAAACGGATTTAAAGTGCGATTTACTGAAGAAGAAAGAATTAATAGAATTAGTAGGATTTATTTTTCATTTGAGTTTTCATTTGTATTTACAAGAAATGTGTTTATCTTTTAGGAAACTTATGTTTTAATTGTCTTTTTCTCATTTACAGATAAAGCAAAGACGCTTTTCAACTCTAATACGCGAATGGAAAAGGCTTTGCAGCGATTGGCCGATGCAAATATGACCTCGAAGTCTTTACCATCACCCACGAGTTCAGAATCTTCTTCAAAAATTGATATGGAGAGTGAAACGAACACTGACGGATTTAAGAAGGTTGAAATTTCAGTTGTGGATACTCCTCCAGCGACTCCAACTACTAGTGCAACATCCAGCAGCAAGTTTCTGAGTTCAGCTTTTAAAGGAATTCCTAAATCTCTGTTAGAAAGGGTAAGTGATTAAAAAGATAAAATTGTAATTAGTGTTTTTAAATGTGAGACTTCACAACATTCTCTTTCTTCTATTTTACTTCATCTTTTAAAATGAAATACTTTATTTCCGACTTTTATCCAAGTTAAAGTACTTTAATTAAGTATTTGTATTATTCATTATAATATATGATATTTGAATCGAAATTAATTATTAATTTTCTCAACAGGTTCGTGCAAAACAAGCGGCCAAAGCATTAGAAGCCATGACGAGATCGCCAGCCCAAGATAAAGAAGCTGTAATGCATTCCAGACTACCCGAAATAGCGAAGATACTTCGAAACATTTTTGTCGCTGAAAAGAAAAGTGTTTTGACCCTAGAATTTGTCTTACAGAAATTAGACAACTCCTACAGAATGAAACTAACGCGAATTGAAATGGAAGAACATATTCGTCTCCTTTGCAAGATTATACCAGTGTGGGTGGATATACGAAATGTAAGATTGGTCGATTACTTAAAACTTGCAAAAGACATCGATATGGCAAAAATTATTAAAAAGTTAGAAAGCGCAGCGAATGACAAAGTGAAAACTTGATAAAAATTCGAGGACAGAAGTCTCCTTTTTATAGACTAACTACTTTTCTACGTACACTCGACTCTCCCAATATTAACCACATTCCTCTCTCAATATTAACCATCTTGAAATCATCAACTTTCTCAAGTCGCACTAACTTGATAACCACTGCACATCCACTGCGCATACGTTGCATAAAATTTGAGAGAGGGGAATTTAGTTAATATTGGGAGGGCCTATTTTAGATTTCATTAATATCGGGAGAGTCGAGTGTATTATCATAATTCGCAGATAATTATCAGATTTTCCCTATTTTCCATAAAGCGGTTAAAGATTGATCTTTGCATGGTTCCGCTTTTTTCACACTGAATTTGGAACATTAATGATATTTTGTGTCATATAAAAATATTTGTACATTCTCATCGCATATTTTTTTTTCAAGGAAAGAGCTATAATGGGATTAATTAATTACCTTTAATCAGGGAATTTTAATGAGGGTTCTTTAAAAATATTCTTAAGAACGACTTCATGATTAATTTAAATAATCGGTAACGCAAAGTTACTGATCCTTCGGAAAATTTACGAAGTATTATAACTGGATAATACAAATCTGCTTGGTCATGATTTATTTCTTTATTCATATTTGGGATTTTTATTTTCTGGTGTTTATACCGTGAATGCAAGAAATACATAAAGTATTGTTTTGTTAATTTAATTTTACGGGCCCTCGTTATTCATATATATATATATACTCAACGAGTTTTTTTGTAATCTGCAGATACAAGATTTTCTACAAGATTTTTCAATCTATAGGATCTTACATAAAGCGAGCAAAAGACTAGGATTAAAAAGCGAAATATTTGTACCTCCTCTTCGATAAATAAAATGTACTTTTCATCTGTAATTTAGGATTGATATTTTTCTAATTACTTGAGAAATTTTTATTTAAAATTCAAATGCAAGAAAATTCTAGCATTAATTCATATAAAGTTGAAGCTGTTAAATTCGAATGAAGTAAATTAAATTAACTTTAAATTTGAATTTTAAAGATCGAATTTCAAATTTCGCGCCTAGTAATCCTAGCGCCATCTGCTGACAAAGTATTTAGTTAGTTTGCAACGGTATGCATCGTGCAATTCGGTATGCCGATTGTGCCGGTCTTCAATTTTCGTTCAAAAATGTTAAATTTAGATCGTGGCAAGATATAAAATTATCAAAATCGTATTTCAAGGCTAAAAATACATCGATACAAATGTTTGCGGCTTTGCCCCGATCGAAATAACTACGAATGACGTCGCGAAAGTGCTATTGATAATTTTCCCGCTTATCACCGCTCATCTAACCAATTTTCGTAAAATCCCTGTAAATTCACAAGCTTTACAGAGTTTCGTGTGAATTTCAAGTTTCTGGGTCACTTTCCATCATAATTTTGCACCTGGGATCGGTTTTCGGTTGAAAAAAGTGCATTTCTTTCAAAAAGAATTTCGTGTCTACTCAAGAAAGAATGAAAGTTTGAATTTCCGAGAATTGGAGAATTTGCGCGCGACGGTTTGAAATTTTGTTCTTTCAAGATGGCCGCCCTTTCCAATTTTATTGATTTTATTTCTCCATTTTGTTTTCCCTTTAAAAAAGTGTTTCAATTTTATTCGTTTTCTAAATTTGGGAGTGTGTTATATATAGAACAATAAAAAAAATTTTATAGTGATCATCAAGTGGTAAGTTCTAAGTTAAAAGCTATACAATTATAATTAATGGAAGGAAATTTAATCAAATGAAATCTTAAAACCATAATAATATCTCTGGCGGTTGAAAATTAATCATACACAATTACTGAAATTAACTTTTGAATTTTACCGCCTTTTTTCGTTAAATGTAAACGCATGCGCACTTCAAATTCCATTTCTCATGTTATATATTTTCTTTTCTCCACGAGCCTCAATTTTAATGTTTTTATTGTATTTAAAGTGAGAGAGAAAGGAAAACAATATTAAAATTATGTTTCTCACAAATCAATTATTAAATGTTGCTAAGAAGAAAAGCAAGTAAGAGCTAATTATTATTTTTTAGTATAAATCTTGTACTCGACAATTATTATGAGGTTAGGATTTCGTTTGTCGCATAAAATTTACGGCAATTTAATTATATTTAAACAATATTTTCATTTTATTTTTAATCTTAGTGATATTTTGAGACTATTTATTCTAAACCATTTCTTTTTATGAAATTATACATTGAGAACGTACGTCTTATTTACTTATTTTTGAAAGTCAATGCAATTATAACACAGAAGGTTATGTAAATTATCAAACCCATTAAACCTATAAAACTGAGAATTTATTTAAGTGATTATTTTTTTTAATTCAGAATATCGTTTTCAGATTCGTTATGGTCCAGATTGAAAGCATGGTGAGTGGCCACAGAATTGTCCTTGTGCGTCCAAGAATCAATGAAAAAATTGAAATGATCAAATTTGATCCGTGGAGTAAGTATTATTCCCAAAATTATTATTTTAAATTAACTTTCTCTATTTTGCCTTCTTTTTCTATATAATTTCAATATGCGTTTAATATGTTCTATTGCCTAATCCCAATACATATGTAGCTTACTGAAATGAATCTACAAATCTTTTTTTAATTGTTTCAGTCCAACAGGAAGCATTTTACAGAGAAGTGAAGAAGATACGCGCGTTGTAAGGTAGAAAGAAATACATAATTCGTTTTAAATATTTAATAACCGCATCGATTTTCGCTGTTTTTATTGTACATGACTCGCCTTCCGAAAAACAAAGCTAAATTTAAGATTAGTCTTGTTTGCGAATCACTGTTAAATAAGGGTACATGAACATCATAATTCGCTATGACATATTGAATAAACAAAACAAAAAGTTTAAATTAACATAATTTAGAATTTAATTATCTATAAGTAGGCAGTTCGGTAATCAAAAATAGTTATTTATTATAAACAGTGCGCTACTGCCTCACAGCCTTTGCAATTAGGTTGATAAACATGACATTCTAAACCTGGTGGACAATATCGTTTCATGCAGGGATTTTCATTTACGATACACAAATCGTAAGCTGTAAAATATAAAAAAAAGTTAATAACAGGTTTCATAAATTTACATCTATAATTTCGATATTTTGTTTATTCTCAATAACGGGTTAACATACAGGAATTTAAACGAGTGCTAGTGTTTAAATGCTATTTTAAATTTAAATTTCAAGCAATATGGAGAAAGACATATAATCATTTTTACGTGCAAATATAATTTTATTGTTAATTTTGTCTCTTATCTTTTACAATGCGGAATATTCGAAAGAATTTTTTTTACTCACTGTCTATACAAGTGCGACCTTTGCAACATCCTCCACAGCAATGCTCGTGACTTAGACACTAAAAACATTATTTATATCTTAAATTACATTTTTTAAATATTTCTTTTTCACTTTTTAAATTCAGCATTTAAAGCTTATGTATTGTCACGCATATATTAAATTTCCGGTTAGAAATTACTCTTCTATAAATATTAAAACAAATGGTATTCAAATAAAACTCGAGTATAAATCTACAAAGCAATCGGGCACGGCTTATAATGAAGTACATAATTAAAAAATTGAAAACCTCTTTTTTCTGAAGTCGCCAGCATAATTAATACACCATTTACTCATTTATCAATGTTATTTGTCTCGTGAATAGAATACATTTCCGTAAAAGAAACTCAAGCTGTTCCAACAAGTTGATAATAAAAAAGTGTTTCAAAAGAAGGTCGAGGAAAACTTTTATGAAATGAACTGAATATTCTACTTATTTTTACAAAACTTTAATAATTTTATTAACTTTTATTACATAGTTTGAAAAAATGAAAGCTTTATTAAACTGAAACAAAAATATTATTTGCATAATCTTTTTTATTTTTTAATTGACTATCTAAGTTCTAGAAATATTTATGATTTATGAGAGAATATATTCCAAAAAAAGATATAAAAAAAGTCTTGTTTTCTTACATATTGTCCAGGTACTTTACAATCTTGACCAATCGCAGTTTTTATTATCACGAAAAGAATCAAACAAAATACTGTAGTTTTAATGCACGACATGACGAGAACTGTTAAACGTCTTTCTGTGTTTGTTGAGGATTCTTTATATACCTATACCCCTCTTTGAAATCAAGTGCAAGTTTAACAGGTCCGGATTAGAAATATCAAGAGCCCCCATTTTAAATATTGATTTAATTTTTTTTTTTTAACTATTACAATTTTTTTATCTCTAAGAATTCAAATCAAAACTCAAATTATACATATATGTGTATATTTACAGATTTATATATTAATTAATTATTCCTGGAAGTCAAGGAAAATCTAAAAATTATCCTAACATCTTTTGAAATGGATTTGTAGAGTTAGAAAATTATACAGAATTCTGTAAAGTGCCTAAAATATTTTCTTTTTATCCATACGGAATGTAACAATTTTCTTTCTGAACCTCTATAACATTAACGTATTCATCATAATTAATGTCAAGGTAGAGACATGATTGAGAGCGGAAACGCTGTAAATAGTTGAAATTGAAAGTGGTGCGTTAAGATAGAAAAGATTAAAACCCATGGTCAATATAGATTAATTGTAAATTAAATCATATAATAAGAGTCGAAGGCACTCTTCAAATTGAAAATATTAATCGAGAAACTCGTTATTCAAATATATCTAATTCTTTGAATGAATATGAAATAATTTTGAAACATAATGTGAAATATTTCTTGGTATCGTAAATATATTTTTGGATACGAGTATGTTAGATGCAAAAAATATTGAAAGCGCTAATCCTGAGTGTTATTACTAAATCTCAGTCAGGGCCATTTATGTTAGTTGGTAATACGTTTTCCTCTTCAGTGCAAAAGCTTAGCAATTGCGACCTAGCAGGTCAAGTTGAAATGAAAATTTATATGTAGTTCTTAAATCATTCTCCATTGTATATTCAGTTATACACCTTTGTCTATTTCTATCCAATAGTAAAAATTTTTTAATATTTTGTTTAAATAGGCAAATCTTATTCATTTATTATTTATAATGTAATTGAAACAAAGGCATCACTCCCTGTTATTCAGAAGACTAAATCCCTTGTTCCAATTAATTATAAATTAAAAATGAATAAAATTATGCTATTGTTTAAATAAAAGTACATATTATTCCCCATAGGTTAAACTCTTGATTACTTTTGTTTCGTTCTCGACTTTTCTGTCATTCTGTCGTAAATTGACGTGTGAACCTTTAAAACAAATTTCCCTCCTTTTCGATGATATGCGAATTTTTTTTAAGTATGTATCAGCCCTAAATCTAATATCTTTAGCAGATCAAGCAGCAGGAGTGATTTTCACATCAGGCGACGGTAATTTCGATCCTGATCGCGGATTCGGTCGAATATTCAAATGGAGGAATTTAAATGACGCTTTTGAGGAATCAAAAATAACCCGAAAACCTATATTCGTTGTGATACACAGACCATGGTGTCCAGCTTGCAGTAAACTCAAAACCAATTTCGAAAAATCAATTAAACTTCTTGATCTCAGCAAAGAGTAGGTTTAAATTTACATAATCCACACATTAGCAAATTTTCGTCTCCTACTTCAAAATTTCTATTTCTTGCCAAAAATTTAGAATCGTTTTATTTTATTTATAGGTTCATCATGGTGAACGTGGAGAATAGTGTGAATATTGTGGATAAAATTCAAAAGTTCTATCCGGATGGAAAATACGTACCAAGAATTCTTTTCTTCGCACCTGATGGGGAATTGATTAAAAATGCATACAATCGAAGCCCGAAAGCTGACCCTAACTTTCGTTATTTTTACACTACTACCGCACCAATTATCGAGTCTATGCTTTTCGTTTTAAAACATGATTTTAAATCGGGAAGTTTTCAACCCTTGAAATATGATAAACTAAAAAGTTCAAAAATAATCGATGATAAATCAGATAACGATAAACCTACGGTTTTGGATTGAAAAATTAAAGATTTCGGCTAATTAAAACAACTAATGGATTTATTTACCTGAATTCGGTTAATTTATTTAAATATCTAACAATAGTTAAAGCTTTAGAAACTTTTTTTGTATTATAATTCCTTTAAATTGTTATATCTATAAATGCTTTAAAAAGAGGATGTTTGTTCTCTTCAAAGAGCAGAAAACTGAATCTTTCCTAGGATTAATTTTATACTTCTTTTATTTATTTATTTATCTTTTTTGATTAGTTGAAGAGGAGGGAAAGAAAATCTACATTCTCCAGCTAGTCAGATCCGCAAATATTTCTCTTTTCTTTGTTAATGAGAGAACTCATCTCTCGAAAGGGCTCGAAAAACTCGATCTTCCAAAAGATCATTTCCGAGGGTCGCGAGGATGCAGATAGAAGCTAGAACTTGAGATTGGAGGCTTGATGCCTGACCTTACAATCCCTGGTATCCCTTTGATCCTGCGCCAAGGAACACAAAGTTGTATTATTTCCACCGTCCGGGATTTCAAACGGTTTGAGATCTACGAGGCGTGAAACGCAGGGTGGTGTCTCACTTTCTTTTCCCTTCTTCTTATCCACCCTCTGCGGTATCTTCTTGTCCTTTTCCCCTATTTCCTCTGTTCAGTTTTCGCGGTAGACCTGGCGTCGTTTAATGATGTTGCCAATTCAATTCCTCTTTCCATACACATTGTCGTTTAACGATTAAAGGACGAGATCCCTCACGGTTCTCTACTTTTGCCTGCACTTGTGTATGCACGTGACTTGGCTAGGGTGGAACTGATATAATAGTTTTAAATTCTGTTTTTGAGTTTCAAATAGACCTCAAGGGTATACAGTATTTTATGACGTCAGAAGTTATTAGCCGAACAAAAATTATATTCCACAAACTTATTTGTACAGTAATGACAATGTGGCTCTGAAATTTTGGAAGATTTGAAAGTTTTTAAAGTTCAAATTGTATTATTTGTATTTTAAACTAGAAACGGGTTTATTTAGTTGGAACAATATTTCTGGGAAATATTAATGAAGAATATAGCAGGGCGTGGTTGTGTATTATTTATGAATTCACAAAATTTCAGGGCCATATTGTCATTACTGTACAAATAAGTTGATGGAATATAATTTTTTGCTTCTGACATCTAAAATATTATATTAATTTTACTTAAAAATAATTTGACTTTAAAAATGGCTGTTTAAAAAAATGACATTTTAATGAATTAAAACTTAGAATTTTCTAACATTTGATCTAAAGAGGATAAGTGTAACAAAGTATACTTAAACTTGGAGAACCCAAGAGCCTTTGATGCTTTGATCCTTAGCCTTTTGCAGTTAAAAGCTTGGAGATTTGAAAGCGTTTAAAGCTCTGGAGATTGCTCGCTTTGTGGTTACAAAACAAAAGTTCCTTATCGGCAACTGGAGATGTCATGATGAATGAAGTCACTTAGTGTATTTAATTAATAAAGGAACTCTCCTTTACTTCACGTTTAAGTATGTAATTAGTTTCTCTCAAATTTTAGACGCAACTTTCAATGGAGAATGAAATTAATTTTCAGCTTTTCGAGATTTCAAGAGGAATTTGAAATATTTAGTTTAAGAACTTTTACCGAAATTAAATAAAAGGAAAATAAAAGGAAACAAATAAAGGAATGATTAGCTTCTCCTCGTTAAAAAATTGATAGAAATTCAATTAAAGAATAGATGATTAATTACACTTCTCATCTGATATGAACATTGAGCAAATAAATTTCGCCATAAAACTGAAAATCTGATCGTTCATATGCATCGTCTCTTTATGAGTCTAATAAAAATCACAGTTTAACCCACCCAATATGCTCTTGAATAGAGTTTTTACATTGACCTGGGAAACGGGATATAAATGAACGTTGCGCGCTTTTATACGGGCTGAATGAAATAAAATAATAAAAATAATAATGTTATGCTCAATACACGTGCTTGCTATGTATATCAAGCGAGTTATATGTCAAGTGGGCACAAGTGTACGGGCTCAAAATATAATTTCTGATTATAAAAGCAGAATCGTTAACAGTCTGGGTCGAAAGCTTGTCTGGCTTTTTGGGTTTCAGTTTCCTCACGTTCAAGGGTATTTGCTCGCGAGTTGTTCTTTGCTTATTACAGTGTGCACTGTGCACTGAAGCCGAGTCAAGTAAAGTGGCTCGCCGCTAATTAACTACGTTATTTTTCATAATTCTCTCTGTCTCCCCCTCTCTCTTACTCCCTTTTCTTCTTTCTCTCTTCTTTTCTCGTGATAAATACAGTCGGTTAAATACTCTCGCATTTGCAAGAGGCTTCAATAATTCTACAGCCTCTGTACTCGCCTTTCAACGTGTGTTTATACGCGTGTGTACACGTCTCAGCAAGTATACACGTACGTGACATCACGCATTCGTGTCGTAGAGAAAATTATAATGTCGGTTCAAAATGAGGTCGAGAAAACTCAGAACTCTCATGGGATTCTGTTAGTCTCATTGTATTGACTTTGAAAAAGAAATTAAAATTGTAAAGGAAAGCCGCTGCTTGATTTTCTGCATTTACTATTATAGAAAGTACGTGTTCCTTCTTATTAAATTATTTTTTAAACTGCATCTAATTAAAATCAGTATATACATATTATCATCCCATTAAAATACATTCAAAATGCAAAAATATGAAAATATGATTGAATTCTGCATTCAATATGCAAATTAAGCAAGTCGAAGCTCGGTATGTCGATATTTATTATTGAATTAAGTGAACGACTGTGTCCGTGGTGGTTGGTGAAGGTAACTCTCGGGCGTCTCACCCTCAGCAAAAGGTTCTTGAAATAAATTGAAAATGGCTGGCATCACCCTGCTTCGGATAAATGATACCTATCCACCTACATCAGATTCCTTGATATTCTATTTCACTATGTGTATGCACTTCCTGAAAATCACGGAATTTCATTATATTAGATTCATTCTCCACTTATATCTTTCCTCATTTTATGTCAATCCTGTAGTTAGACTCAATCAATTCCAATTTATACCTAGATGAAATTGTTCTTCATTAATTAAAACTCAGGATAGTGATTTGACCGGGAAACTGGGAAAAACCCGGGAATTTGATTAAAAAACCAGGAGTTTACTTCTGATCAATTTAAAATTCAGGTTTACATTCTTTTAATAATTACCTATACTACATAAATTGGATTGAAGTTTCAGACGTTTAGTCTGACGATTTTTTTCACTTTTATTATATATATTATTTATTATAATAATATTACAATAATATCAAAAAAAAAGTTTCCAAAATCCAAAATTTTTATTTATTTCCTAGCAGAAATTTACGCCGTTTTGACCGGGATTTTAAGTTTAGTAGAATTTAAAGGAATTTTAAACTTTAAAGGATTTAAATAAACTTCAAGGGATGCTAAGAGATTTTGATTGATTTTAGAGATTTAAAGAGATTTTAAAAAGAATTATAAATTTGAACTAATTTTTAACGAATTTGAAGGAATTTGAAGAGATTTAAAATATTTCAAGAGATTTTAATGAACTCCAAGGGATTTTTAAATACCTTAAACGATTTTAAGGGATTAAATTTCATTTCCTTCACATTAGAAACAATTCCTTGAAATTTCTTAAATTCACTTAAAATGTCTTGAAATCTCTTGAAAATCCTTAAACTCTCTTGAATTCTTTAGAAATCCATTGAAATTTCTTACAATCCCTTAACATCACTTGAAATCTTGTCAAAACTCTTCAAAATCCTTAAAATTTTTTGAGCTCTTTTATAAGTCCTTTAAAGTTTCTTAAAATTTCTGAAATCCCTTCAAATTCCTGCTTGAAACTCTTTAAAATCTCTTGAAATTCTTTAAAGTCACTTGAAATATCTTGAAATCTCGAACAACGCCGGGTACATTTCTACTAGTAAATAAATAAAAGTAAAACGGTTTTGGGAAATTTTTTTGATATTCTTAATCCTAATAAATAAAATAGAAAAAGTTCGTCAGACTAGACGTCGGCAATTTATTTTCAATCAATATATACTATGTAAGGTAAAATATTTTTATTTTTTCCACCGAGAAATTTTTAGGAGCTTTTTAATTCACTTTTCGAAATATTCATCCCTTAAGTCGCATCCCTTTTTCTAGGAAGACACAGAAATTGTATTGGATTAGGAGCATGTGTGGGAAGGGGCGTTTTGTATATTATACATTATGGTATCTACCCAACGATCGGTATAGTATATAAGTTTGCACATACACTGACGTTTTGTCGAGACACGTGCGAATACACCTACACAAGCAACTAGGTATTGAATCGACGAGTATCATGCGGTTGACAGCTAGAGCTAATTGAATCTTGACTCTATCTGTCGACTGGAGCTGAGACTCGAATGGTTCCAGCGAATAGCATTTGAGTTCGACGGAATCGTTGGTGTCGGAGTATCCTCCCTTCTCTCCCTTCCTCACACCCACCCATTCTTTCTTTCTATCACCTTTTCTTTTTCTCTCTCTCTCTTTCTCTTCACCCTCTCCTCCCCAGTTTCCTTTACTTGTGTTCTTCAACCCCCTTTCCTCATTCTTTACTTTTTCAAATAAAAAAGCACATCCGAGAAAAGCCTATTGCTCTTCTCCGCTTGCCTTTTTTTTGTTCTCTCACCTAAAATATAATATCTTTGCCTAAAGCAAAAAGTTATTTTCAAATTCTTATCTGCTGTCGATAAATGTCGGTAACGGGAAACTTGAATTAGGGATGCCCCAAATTATCTACTCTAGAACTTTATAGAAAATCACTAATTCATAATAATACTCTTGTAATTTTGCAAGTTGATATGAAGTCATTTTGCAAAAGATAAATTTAAGTCATGGAAACTGGTTGAAAACACTTTTTTATTGGGTGATAAAGCTGAAAATAGATATAAATACAAGAGTCTATGTACAACTACTTAAGGTGAAAAGATTCGACCTCGTCGTTCCGTCTATAATCCGTACGATTCATTATCGTCGAATTCTGTACCACCGATGCCTCGATTGCGCAATCAAGATGGCATCGAGAAAGGCATCTCTCGCCTTCGACTCAAACTACCAACAAGTATTTCAATATCAGCTCCAATATATTCCTACCAACCCTATAAACGTGTGTGCAGTTATATTGGATTCTCTCTTCCAATCTCTTCTTCCCACCTTCTATTTCATCCCTCCACCCCCTCGAACTTTATTTCTGTCTCTCACTACCTCCATCCACTCTGACGTTGAGAACGTGTAGGTCTTGAAAGTATTTTTTAGTACGATTCAATATATCCGCAAACTTACGGGAATTAAATAGTTTGGCTTATTTATCCAATTAATTAAACTAGCTGTGAAGTTGTATCAGTAAAACTGATTAGGTATCGGTGATACTTACATTTAAAAAAAATTTTATATAAAAGTATAAAAGGCATAAATTACAATTTATAAAAATTAAAATGAGTAAAGAGAACGCAGAAATTTTATTTTACAAATTATTATAAATAATTATTTTATTATTACGGTATACATACAAAAGTCATGCCTTGCTGGCCGTTAATATATCATTCACTTGGTCTTCTTGAAACACAAGACACTTAAAAATTAATTAATCAAGTATTAATTAAGTAATCAAGTGATTCCCAATATCAATAAAATATTATCTTACACTGAGAAAAAAAATCTTGGAACCAGAGAAATGCATTTCTTTGGCTCCATTGCTTTCAGTCAAAGAAATAGTTTATACCTAATTTTATTGAATGAATGATATAGTTGTGATTTTTTTTATTTATTTATAATTTGCATTATATTTATCAAAATTATTGCATCCGAAGAAAAATTGAACAGAAAAGAACCTTTTTATAAGAACAAAAGTAGAATCAAATATATTAGGAATAATTTTCAATCAATAAAGTTTTATTCAAGTTTATGGGGTATACAATTTACACACACATAAAATTTTCTGCATTTTTTCATTTATTAGTATTCATGACTCGGATCCACGTTGTATTAAACGTGTACGTATAGGGTCGACTATAACACGATGAATACCACGTGGTCCTTCCTGCTCTACATATGCAATGCGAGTTTCGTGATTATAAGTGTATACAATCGGAGTTTCTGCGATTGAGATATAAATATTTTGATTTGGCAAAAATATTATCTAACCCCGCACCGTATTATGGATCGTATGCCGTTCTAATTCTGGTTGTGAATTGGAAGTTTCAGGAGGTGCAACGTGAAATCCTGAACTCGATTCTGTAAGAAAGTGGAGGTTTAACAATTTTGTTGACTGCAACAGTAGCTTTGCGTCATTTTAAAAATTGAATAATTAGTCAATAATAGGCAATGGAATCATGTAAATTGACCAAAATTGAAAATAATCGAAATTTAAAATTCCGGAAGTGTTGAAAATTTCCGAAAAATAAAAATTTCCCAAATAGAAAATTCCCGAAAGAAAATAATGATAAAGAAATTAAAAATGCAGATGCAACCTTACCGAAAAATAATCATTTCTAACATTTCTACATTTTTATAGTACGTAGTATTAGTAATATTAATATTATATTATATTATACTTACGTGTAAAATTGAGTAAAACCACGAACGTAAGTAGTAAACTCACAATAAGAATCCTCATTTTTATTCAGATAAAGACTTAAAAACTGATTTCTAAAGAATATTCTGAACTGCGAACATTTTGTTTTAATTTCTCTTTATATACTATAATCACGATCTACTTTTTTAATTTTATTGGTTTAAAAACATATATAGATAAACTTTACGCGGAACTGATAGAGAAAAATAAATATTGCTTCAATTTATCACTCATGAAATATATATATTATCAGGTAAACTTGACTATAAAAATACACCGGAAAAAGAAAATAGCTGAATTTAACATTTAAAATGTCAACTTGCGCTCTGAACGCATTTTTCCTGGAATTTAGTAAGTTTTACTATTTCAATATTTCGTTAAATCCTTGCATAAGACGCAACATAAGATTCAACGAATTGTCAATAGAATGTTCTTGTAAGAGGGAATAAAATATAAACCCCTTTTATTAATTAACCGTTGGCAGAGAATTAGGAATGTAAAATAATATGGAGAACAGGGCCGTAGATCGCGGGGATGTTTTTTGTAGAGTGACGGACAAGATATGAAATAATTTGCTGGAGCGTAAATCTGGTGGAAGCACCTGGCCACACATAAGGTCCAACCCGGTTGCCCAGGTCTTCTTTGTTATCTAGAAATCAGAGCGCAATCAGAGTCCTAATTCATGTATGAACGATGCATCCATCGTTCATCACAATCAAAGGGTTTCCTCGTTTGAATCTAATAGGACCTAGCAATCTAGGTTTCTGATCTACAAATCTAGATCTCATGAGAAAAATCAACTTCAGTTCTCGAATGCTATTTAATTAATTCATTCGTCAAATTAGCTCAAATTGAAATCATGGAACAACAGTTACAAGAAATAAATTTCTTAGACAAACATAATTTATGGGAAAGATGTATACCGAATGGATTTCCTTAATCTAAGATCTTCAGAAAAAAGGGTTTAATCCGGTACTTTTTCCCGTTACTTTTCAAAAGAATAAAGTTCCTGAGTAAAGCTACACCGCGGGCAATTTTCGATCCTCCCTCTCCATAAGGCGAAACCATCTATATCTCAAGATCCGTGATCCCAAATTACATTCCGTCATCCCTTTCGGTCCCACGCTACCAACGAATCGAAAAACACACATTTCTCTAAACTGAGCAATACAAATGATAAAATGGCTTTCGTAGTAAATTCTATTCAGAAATTTAACCGCGAATCAAACATCGCTCGGGAGGAGAGAGGGAAAAAAAAAGAAATCTACCTACTCCCTTCGAACATCATACTTGCGGTCTCTTTCATCGCCGTTTTCTTCTTAAATGCTCATAATAATAATACGCACGAGATACTACAAGGCTTCTATTAAATTCAAACGAAGAAACGGTTTGAACAATAAGACCTTCTGTGTATTTGAACTGTACCCGAGATCGGTACCGCAATCTTTTCATTAGTCAGTATAACGGGTAGTTGGTTGTTTTTTATAGACTGCTCACGTGATCTATTGGAGAGTAAAACTATTATCACGATTTTATGCGAGATTGTTAATTGTTGCATTAGTTTATTATTACAGTTTGTTTTTGTTAATTTTTCTGTTCAAATATATAATTTTTCAGTTTTCATCTGATAAATGTGAGGTTCACTTTCAAGTCTACACTTCGATTTTTTTTCTTTTTGTTGTTCTTTTCTATTTATGTTTTTCACAACTTTCCAAGGAATCTTGTGGCTATTATTCTCACATCAGTAATTGATGCACAATACTGAACCACAATAGCGGATACACGCATAAACGCGTATATTTGACAAAAGGTAAAGGAAAGGTCTCGATGCAGGATTCCTTTGCTTTTGCCAAACTAAAAGAAATAGAAGATCTCGTATTTCCTCGTCAACGAGCGATCCAAATCTTTCCGTTTTAAATCTCAAGTTTCCTTAATCGGCTGCGTCCCGCCCCACAAATTTACTTTGCGCTACATTTTCCTGCCAAATCTTTGTCCATCGATTACGGTGTAACGAGATATCGCTCGATTTTACCATATTACATGTATACTAGCAAATTGTGCGTTGCAGTTTGAATGACGTGAACACACCCACAATTTGAATTAGAGGGGCTGACAATCTATTCACCATTCAGCTTATTAATGGACAGTCACGATTTTATATAAACGTTCTCCATCTTCTGTCTGGGTAGAAAATAATAAGAACCGTTGGTGGTCTTGTTTGCAACATATTATTAGAGGGAGAGCTTACAGGGGTTCAAATTTTGCGTGGTTATTTATACATATTTCTAAAATTATCTCACCAATACCATTTTTAGATATTTTTTAGTTCCTTTTCAAAAGAAAGAACTATTTTCTACTAATTTTTAAAACTATTTTTTTTGTGGAATATTTAGTTTGGAAATTTTGAAGACTAGAAATTATTTCAGCACCTCTTGACTTTTGTACCAACCCGACGAAGAAGTGGTGGACTTTAGTACTAGAACTATATCGAAATTCGTAAAGTTTAGAGTGTTATATAAATAATATAAATAATAAAGAACAAACACGAGAAACGTGGGACGGCCGGAGTTAATTGACCGATCAATCTTCATTAGAAGGAGCCAGGTTAATTACACTGCGATCGTTTGTATGAAAGTGAAGAAAGGGCGCGAATAAGAAAGTTTCTGCGGGCGAGTTTCGAGTTTTAATTCCGAAACCTTGCAGTATATAAATCAGGAAAGAGTGGTAAAGAGTGAAAGAGGGGCTGGAAAGTAGCGGAGCACCACGCCTCTTTTTCTCTCTTTCTATTTCTCTCCTCAGGAGCGAATTAAGATTCTAAAATTTAATAGAAAATTCCTATACATTCCTCAATTATACACAATTCACTAAAGTGTCAAACGTGGATTTAAAACGATCATAAAGATCTTTTAAATCATTTTAGGGAATTCTGAAGGATTCCAAAAGTTTGTAAACAATTTCAGAGATCCTCTTATCTTACAATAAAAAAGTAGTTGAACGAAGAAAAACAAACTATTAATATTATTTTCCTCAAAATTTAAAAACATTTCCAATTCCTTAAAATTCCTTAGCTTTAAAAAATCTCTTCAAGTTTCATGAATTCCGTTACAATTCCGGGAAATATCCTGAAATACCTTAAAATTCTACAAAATCTTTTAAAAATCCTAAAAATCTTTAGAGCTTCGTAAAAATCACTTGAAAATTTTCAAAATTCATTAAAATTACTAGAAACGTCTTGAAATTTCCCTCTAAAAAAAGTGATTATATTTTGTACACATTTTAAATTATTTTTCTAATTAATAAAGTATGAAATGGTATTATATGGAACCCATTATATCTGGCGTCCGTCCCTGTATCTCGACGACACTTCACCCTCTCTCCTGTCGCCCGGCCATAATTCGAAAAACTTTCGAAGAGAACAAAAGTGAGGACTTTTGTTCCAAGTTTTAGTTTGCGGGGGCTGTTTGCGAGCAAAGCGACGCCCCGACAGTGTTTTGTTCGCTTTGTCTCTCTTCCTTTTAGATATATATATAAAACTACCTTCTTGCCACCCCGAACCCTCCTCTCATCATTCAGAGGACCTCCTCGTACGAGATGACGTACGCAAACGCATTGCTCGCACATAGAATCCTGTCTCTCTTCCTTCTACCTCTTTTATTTTTTCTCCCCCTCTCCTGAATTTATTCTCCTCCCCCAACCCCACTTTATCGCACTGTTTCTTTCTTCATCTCTCTGTCTCGTACCGAAAACCGCCCACGCACGCAGAATTATGTGCAACCTGGTCTCTTGTAGACTCTCTGATTATTGTATGTTGGCTATTCTTTTAATTTGCTATTGTGCGCCTCCATAGTGAGCTCGAGAACCAAGTTGAATATTTTTTCTCGTGCTTGATATGGGGTTTTAGCATGCGGGGGATTTCAAGAAAATATGTGTTGAGTTTATTCGAAACTATTCAATTTTTAATGATTCAGAACATTTTGAAAGTTGTCACTTTTTGAGAAATTTTTGAAATCTGACCGAAGTTCGGACACCAAGAAATTTCAATTGACCGAAATTCGGACACCTTAAATTTCATTTGACCAAAGTTCGGCTACCCTAAAATTTCAACTAAACGAACTTAGGATAACTTTCAATCTCAATATTTTGAACTTGCATTAAAAAGTTATTTTGCCCTTAAAAATAAGAAACTAAATTGATAAGCTATTGCAAATTATAATTCTTACACAGAAAAAATTTCTCTTTACTATTTGTGTAACAGTTTTATTTGTATAACATTATTCAAATATGTCAACACATAACTTGTTATCCTACTTTTATTTGTATTTTATTGGAATTGTTTACTTCTTTACACTTTATAGTTTGTGGAGGAATTACAGATAAGAAAGGTGATTTGAATCGGCCTGCAGGAAGATCCGTATTGTCGATTAATAGGCAATTAAACGGTTGGTACTGAGCTGTCCCGAGGCAAGTAGGGTTAGCCCTAACAGCGATTAAAACCCGCCACTTGTGGGTCTGCCTGAGGCCACGAGCTTTCGCTCTATTCCTCCTTCCCTTCATTTCTCTAGACTGAACTTCTGAATCTCCTTTAGCATCCCCTCACATGGTAGCCCACAACAATACCAGCCCGGGAAGCCTCCTACTATGGACCGTACAATAGATATAATATATCAAACAAATTCGATCTCGCTAAAATATTGACCTCGTTAATCCCCGTTCAAGTCAGTCACTAAAGATGGACAACAATTTCGCTCCATATAGATTGACACGTGACTTCTCAGTCTGAGAGGGTGGAAAGTAAGACAGGGAATGGCAGGATGAATGAATGCCTAAAATCGCAAAAGGCGCTCGAGTCGTGGGACACCACAAATTTAAGGAAAAATTCCAATTTTAATCATATATGCTCCAATTATATTTTAACTAGACTTTCAAACATTAAATCATAACTTGTATTCAATTCATACTATACTTTGAAACTAGATACAGAAAAAACTAGGGGATATACTATTGCGGCTCACTGAAAAGATATTGTATCACTCGGGCTTGTATCAATTCAAATTACATAAAGTCTCCACAATTTATGAGTTTCCATTACAAATATTTGTTTATCTTAAAGCCAATCTAAAAAAAGACAATCTTAAAAGCGGATATTTTGGAATAATTTGATTCCTTTGAATACTTCTTTTCTGACTTGTTGCATCTCCACCCTAAAAATTTCTAACACTCTAGTTTTTTTTGTGCGAGCTTTCCCAACTCAATAAAAAACAAGAAACAAGAAAAAAAGAACAGAAACAAATAATATATACTGGACTTTCATCAACAGAAAGAAAGATCCTTGAAACCATATTTGAATGTAGATGAAACAACGAGATTCAATATAATATGAACAAGAACACGTAGGTGAATTTATTGTTCGCTGAAGGCTAATCATAATAGAAGTTGGTGAATACATATAAATAAAATATATGATATACATGTGAATCATCTAGAGACTGATGTACATGTTCATGTATGTAGTTTCCGAGTTTCTTATGCAGTATTATACACATGAGTACAGTGGGTATAAACCGTCGGTTAAGCCAGCCATTGTTTCCAACAACACGTGGGGGCCTGGTGATCCGCACGCTCTATTGAAAGTCCATTGTCGAAATATATCTACTCTGTCAAACGCATGTGTACCTATATCTGGCTACCCTTTCGTTGGACGAGGCGGATTTTATGGCTTTTCAATCGAGATCTCGCGTACTCTTTTTCTGACCCACTGCAAATGGAATCGAGTCTAAAAATCACGCCCCTTCACCATTCCGACAATCCGTCACTACTGAATTATGTATTTTTCTGCTGACGAATCTGAACATCCCATCCATTCACTGCCTCAAATAATTTATTTTATACTGATATAAATTTGTCTTGTCAGCGAGTCATTTTTTTTTACACTTTGTGGATTTCAACCCATATGCGGACTAAAATTAAAAAGACATTGGGCCTTTTTAAAACACTTTTCCCATTATGTACATTCCCAGTAGATTGAAATCATTTACTTTACGAATTATATATACAAAGTGCATTTTATAAATGTGCATACATTTATAATATGTTTGATTGTTTGCGGTGTGATTTATTAATTATTTTGCTCCCATTCATGGCACGAAATGTGAATTGCATTCGATTATAGGAGGTTGTAAACACACCGTCGATTATGAATCGTAATATATCAGCTTGTCCGCTGTAATAGACGAATTGCAGATGTATTGCAAGTACTTACACATATGTTTGGCAGAACAAGCTGGCAGCTTCCGACGTCAAATTCACTCGAGAGCCCTCGATCACGTCAGTGTCCACTAATTAACATTAACGCGTAGAACTTTTATCATATATTTTATCATATATATTGGTTTTATTCTTTATTTATATTTATAATCTTGAAGCATTCTAGTGTTTAAACTTTAAAACATAGAATTTCAAATGTCAGAAAATTTGTTTCCCCATTTTAAAAAGCGGGGCATTGGCATCTTCTTCTTCTATCTTCTTTTTATTTTAAGAGGTAGATTACAGGGAAAACCTGACGTGGATCGTTCAGGTTTCGTGCGACGAAGCGAAAGAAATAAAATTATCATAAGGCAGCGATAAAGGACAAGCACCGTACACAAGAAGAATATATTCTAATACGGTGTCGTATTTTCTTTTTCAATGCCACAGGACTCGTGCCGAAAGCATGGTAAGGGTGGATCTTAAACGATCAACCCCTTGCATTACCGAACGATACCTACGTTGGAAAATATAACGTATATCTAGTCCGCACCTACGACAAGTGCCTGTCTTCGGGGCTATTATCCTCCTTGATCTTAAAACGCATCTGCCAGATATTGCGCCATTGTGCCGATAAAAATTTCCATGCAAATTATGCCTGCGCAAACGCCCACTTTCTATCACTCGTCCATTGTCTTCTTTTTCCATATCATCATCATTAATTACAGTCGTTTCGCTACAGAAAATCAGGTTGCCAGACATCATTTCAAATAGGGTTCACAAGTTTATTTTATTGTATAAAAAAATAATATATAATGGCTCAGCTCGAATAACTGCATGAAGACTTAATCCTTCTGAAAAAGCGAGATTTCTTCGTTGAAATTTTCGTCCTTGTCACGGAGTTGTACAATAAACCCTCGAGTGGTATCAGTAACGCACACATCTTCACCAGTGTAATACACAGGCGGGTCATGTCCGGGAATTTTTGCTGAGAGATTCGTATGAGGTGAGAATACTAAATGCCCCTAGCTTTATTATAAAATTTTCAAAAGGGATTTATTCCTCTCTCTTTTCGCGTTCAGACTTCCTGGAAATGAAGTATTATATAAAATTATACCAGGGTAGTCATATGTCAGGGAAAATAGAAATTGACATTTGTTATTTTTGTCGTATTATATAGGTTTTATTAGTTTATTTAACAGATTTTAGAAACTTTCCAAGGATTTCGAAGGATTATAAAGAATTTCCAGGCATTCTTTGAGATTCTCTTGGGTTTCTAATGATTTCAAGAGATCTATACAATAATTAAAAGATTTAATGGAATTTCAAAGGATTTCAGGAAATTTTAAGAGATTTTGAAGAAAGTTTAGGTAATTCAAAGAATTTTAAAGAATTTTAAAGTTCCTTATCTCATGTTAAAGGATTTTAAAAAGCTTGTAAGAATTTTAAGAAATTTAAAGATACTTCTATAGGAATTTCGAAAAATATTTCAGCGAATTTTAAAAGATTTCAATAGGTTTTCAATAATTTCAAGAGATTTTGATGCATTTTAAGGGACTTTAAAGTCCCTCGTGGAATTTAAAAATATTTCAAGAGATTTTTAAAAGATTTTGTGGAATTTTCAAGGATTACAGGAAACTTTAAGATATATGTAGGAATTTTAAAAGAATGACTGAAAATTTAAGGGATTTCATGGAATATTAACAAATGTGAAAGGGATTTTGTGGAATTTTAAGACGTTTCCTGGAACTTCAAGGAATTTTAAGCGAGATTGCCAAGGTTGTCGTGAATTTTTTAAGATTTTTACGAATTTTAAGTGATATGAAGTGATTTTAAATTTCAAAAGATTTAAAGTGACATACGAAATTTGTCTACAAATGTCTTTAAAAATAAAACAAATAGTTATTAATACAAGCAACTACTCTAACAGTAAAACTACACATTTCATTGCGAATGATATATATACTTCTAATTATAAACTAAAACGAACTTCCCCTCTTGAGGCCCAATTTCTCTAAAGGCATTGCTTCACTCACTCGTTCATTCATTCGCTGACGAGCTGTGAGTGGTGCCCGTGGGTCTTATAGTTCATAGTGCTATAAGTATAATAAATACAAACGCTGGAGGGCCCATTGTTCGCAATTGTTTTGCGATTGCTCTTCGAAACCGCGCAAAAGATGTTGGCTACGGGGCGCTCGCCGCGGGACACTCGTGTCAAGATCCTTAAATGCTGGCTCATGCCGAAGGGTACCAAACGGCATCGAAGGGCATCAGAGGGCAACAGAGCAAAGGGCTTAGAGAAATAAAATCTCTGCGGGATCCCATAAGCTAGCATCTCGAGTACTTCTGATACTTGGCTATTATTATACTGGTACACTTACCTCGCTACTGCTTTCTGCTTGCCCTCGATCAAGACGTTAAAGTATCTATGGATTCAATGCCGCAGAGGCTCGATCGAGCGAATGAAACTCGAGATCTGATCGTTATTCCTCTCGGGACAACTCAATGCTGAACTCGATGCTGAATGAGTTCTACCATGAATCTTGAGGAAGGACCATTAACCGATCTTTGTCTCTTCTATGTGATCTAATTACAAATGCCTTATATCTTCGACTCAAAAATATTCAGAGACCAATGCAATCCAGATCCAAATCCAGAGGATCCCTTACCAATCAGAGGACCAAGAAACCCTTACCTGTAATTTTCATTTAGTTATTATAGTATACATAGAATTATCAGAGTCCACATCTAAGATTCTTTATCTAGATTGAACAAGAGTTGATAATCTGATATCACAGCAGAAAATACTCAAGCGTGACCTCGTGGTACAACAAGGAGGGAAATCGATTGTCCTTTCAGGATTGTACCTGACAATACGTGATAAGAGATCACGTAATTTCGAATTCGCAAGGAATGGTTTGCGGTGACAATGAGCATACCAACCGCAAGAAACCCACCCCTTCCTTGAGGGCTGGGGGTGTTGAAGCCAAGATATTGAATACCGTTTCACATGCCCTTCACGTAACCAGCCACGTAGACGATCTCGATCGACCCTATCTGACTTTATTCGTCTCATTCTCTCTTGGTGACCTTATACCTCATACCTCCTGATTTTTCAGGCCCTTGCCACCCTCCGCCCTCTATTATTCGTTGATATTAAAATTGTCTTCTGTCATCGAAGCGTGCAGTGGCGTATACCTTTATAGGGCGTTGTGAATAATTTCCACATCCGCGATGCTCCATAGATACTAATTTCTATCCCTCTATAACACTGCATATCGCTTTTCCCCTTTTTGAAGTCGATCGGATTTACATAAAGTGAAGATTTATAAGTCTAGATTATTTGATGGAGAATTATTTTCTCAGGAAATTGTGAGCGGAGAGTTAGTGGCAGAAATAATCACTTTTTGAGAGAGAATAATAAGAAGATTGATCGATATTATGATATATGTATACAGAATAAAAAAGTATTGCAATACATGAACATTATTGTTCGCGAATAGCGTGGCAATATGACCACTGCATATTATGGATATTTATCTCCCGCCTCAATTTAATTTCTCCCACAGATAGATCTGGTATTTAATTTTAAAGCGATTAGCCGCACGCGACGGGGTATAAAGGTGTCGACCTGCAATTGACAACGTGGCGAGGGTCGAAGACTGCGAGAAAGATCGCGGGGGATGCGAGAGATAAAAGACGGGTGAGAAAATTTCAATTAAATTGTTGCCCTGCTTATAGCTTTTCACACTTACGGTGTATACAATCTAATTATACATGCAAAATTTAATTGCTAATTCCCCGCCAATTAAGTTTCAATAGGGCTCTATATCAATTTGTTTTCCTTCTTTAGCTCTTTATAAAATTTATACATGTTTCATGGTTCAAAAATGGGCTAGCCATAATTAAAAATCGGGATTATGAACATTAAAGCTAATTTAGGTCTCTATATAATATTATTTGTATCAAGAAAAAAGTGAAAAAGATTGAGAGATGGTTATATGTTATATTTACATTCGAAGATGACACAGAATATAAAGTGCTAAGAAAAAGTAAGAGGGAAGGAAGGTTTTGTTATTGTAGCACTAATGGATGGGCAAATACGACGACACTACCGAAACTAAAACGGAGACCGACACTGAACATGTAGAATCCGGGGTGAACGAGAGGCAGGTAACTGGTATTTAAAGTGTACAGTTTACACTGCCAAGATACACCTGTCCTCTTCAAGTCATTACATTATACGAAATACCTTGTGATTATGCATGTGCTTTCTCAAGAATCCCGACTCTTAAAAGTGTTGTCACGCTAATCAGTATTCTTAATTTTCTTAAAGTGAAAATTTTAAAAACTACCCTCATATAGTGAAGATGAAAGACTATTTATCGAGATAATTCAATACTTCTATATCTTTTTTTATAGCAAAAGAAATATCGTAATAAATATATGACATATATCAAGAAAAAAGTGAACCTGTTATTAAATCACATGATGTATTTCCGCTTTTATTGAAAAGCTTCAGTTTTTCTGACGTATTCACAATAAAAAGGAAAAAGAGCTTGACATGGGGAGTTTACTGCAGAGGTGAGTGGAAAGGATTATTGAAAAGGAAATGCCATTGATGCAAAGTGAAAGTAATTAATGGAATATGCTCGAATAATAGATTGAACTCAATTCTGAGGTCCTTGTCGATTGGAGAAGGGCTCGTGCCGAGTGGGAGAAAGAGTCATGGTGAGGGAATTACGGGAGTGAAAGAAGGGGAAGGGGTCGGAAGGTTATCATGGATTTAATTAATATTTCATTTGTATGCTATTTCTCGCCTTCAAACTCCCACTCCACTCTTCACACTCAAAGAGCTTTCCGTGTACATCCGCGTATACATTTATATAGTACGAATTTCTCGCTCTGAATGTTGACTGATTTTATAGAGACCAATTTTAACAGATTCTCTCTGTATGTGTCTATAGGTGTGAATGTGTGTGTAATTTTTTAGCCAAGTGTATCATGAAATGCAAGGGTTTTCGATGTATTAGAGCTCATAGTATATACAAACAGGCTCATCCGAACGGGACAGGGAATGGAACAGACCAAGCTGTCTGTATTTCAATTTAGCACGTCCATTGTTAGATACTAATATTATTCAGTTGGGAATTGTTTCGCGACACCCTCGCACTCGGGATGATTTCGATCGCGTGTACACGGACACAAACACATAAATAAACTTCGTACAAATACATTTTGGTGAGATATTGTCATGGATATTATTCTCCTATTTCCAGTATCCGTGCCTGCTTGATCCATTATAAATGATCAGGTTTTGAAAGAATGGATAAAAGGGGATAATTATATGTTAATTTAAAATAATTGTGACGGGATTGCTGTTTCTCTAGTGGAAACTTCATTCCCATGCTTCAACTATATGGGAGAAGGTGTCACAACAGCAGTCAATACATCAATTACACGGAAAAAAATTAATACCAGGCGAACGAGAGAATGAACATTAACCCTAATTTAAGTAATTGATATACCTAAAGTAAGCGAAGAATTTATTTGTACTATATGAACTATTTAGGTAAACCAGCACTTTTAATAAAATTGCTAAGGTAGAGAAATGATTAATTTCAAGAAACTAGATATTCTTTCAATATTGTAGAATTAAATAAACGATTTAGTTGAAATAGGAATATATATGCTCTCAGCAGCCACATATTTGTCAGCTATCGTGAATTTGACATTCTTTCCAATAGCTATATTACAAATGCCTGCGAATTGATGTGATGAAATATTTTAAAATGGCGGTTCATGTTAGAGTGCAATATTTCTATACATTGCAAGGAACATTATAGTTGCAATCATTAATTCTATTTGTTTGAAAACCATGTTTTTAGTTTTTAATTACATATGTATGGTACGTAGTGTATTCTACAAGTTTACTAATATAACATTAAATTTATCAAATATTAAAAAATATAAGTAAGGGTTTTGGGCTCAAGTTTTAACCTCAAAATTAAAAAAAATATATTATAGACATTATTCTTTCTGTACACAAATAATTTATATTTATATGAAATATTCATAGTTTCGATCCAACATTGAATACTTTCTGTTTCGTATAACATTGGGAACATTTTATGTGACATTAGCCTAACCTATATAAATAAATTTTAATTATTTTCGGTATTCCCATTTATAGCCTTTATGGTTACAATAGCTATATATCCTACAATAGTCCGACTTAGAATTGCAATATCTCTGTGCCAGCTATATTATATGTGTTTGTCGACTATATGATATCGCTAGAACAGTTAAAGTTGTCAAAGATATTTACTTTGGCTGGCATAAGGATATTCCTATATTCCCTCGTTCGTTTCCAGCTATATGTAAGGAAAAACTTCCCTGCCATAGCCACACTTTTTTTTCCGTGTAGAATATCCCATCAGAATCATAAAACCAATTTGAATAATCTAATTCTTTTTTCAATGGCTAATAATAACACAGACACGTAAAAAACTTTCATTTTACAGCGAAAGAAAACCTGTGTAATGAACAGATAATAGAATCAGTATCATTTTTTCTATACATGTAAACTTTCTTTAAAGTCAGTCAGTCGCGAGATATTAAATCTTGTTGCATCAAAGCGAAAATGATGAGAGACCGCTTTTAACAACTTAAACGTTTCTCAATATTGACTTTCACTTCGGGTGGGAACCATTTACCTAACCGCCTACCTGTATCGGTACACGAATGAATTGAATTCGTTTCTTTTCCTTACTCAACAGGAATAAAGTGTTGCCGAACGTCGACAAATAGAATTTTATTTACTCACATCAAATACCAAATTCTATATACTTATATACAATATATTCATCCACACGAACCTGATTACAAACCTGACACAATATTTCTCAAAATTTACTTCTACACATCTTATACTACCTAAAAGTAATATTACACTTACGTTTCAAAGATATATAACTAAAAATCGTTCTATAAGCAACAAAAATGTTCCTGCATGTGTTTTTGTTAATACAGAATGGGATTGACTTTACCCTATCAGATTATTAGCAATGTTAGGATCTCTTTGACACAAAAAGTGGATGAGTCTCTTGTATACCTGCTATTCACCAATGCCTTAGCACCCTCGCCAATCAAATTAGGCTTAACATTCCATTCGTGTCAACCAGAAGAAGACCCCTCATCTCAAAAGCTCCAAATTATAGAGAATAGAGAGACAAACCATTGTCTGTAATAGACATAGTAACCCCAGCACTGAAGAACCAAATAGCAGGTGGTTCATGTCATCGACATTATTCTGGAATATAGAATCGCAACCAATAGTCGAGAGAACTCAACGGGGCGCAAATATATTAAATCCACCCCGCGAGTTCATAAATAACACTGTATGAGGCTATAATATTTAAATTCGAGACAAATTACATCTTCAAAGTGTCACTTCTCACTTTAATGTGTGAAAGGCAGCGAGCAACTCGTGCAATAAATCAAAATAAACGATTTTAAGTTATAGAATTAGAAATGGAATAGTTTCAAGTAATATTTGACTGTCTAATGATCCTTGAATTAGTAAAAAAAAATTAGGACATCTAAAAAAAGATCTTTTCATTTGATCCAATCCACTTAGGCTGTCAGTACGAATTAGTTTCAATGATTTCAACCAATCGAATGATACCTCGCGCGAGTGAATTCTTTAAAAGGTTCAATTGACGAAAAATTCGTCAACTGTCGCTTCCTCATTGATCTTTAGATTTTTAGAAGGGTGCCTTTCCCCTCGAAAAATTCATTCATCATCTTTAGTTTGTCACTATTTTCGGATCACTTTCACGGATCCAAATCAACTAAAGAAGAAATGCATTATACGATATATCAATAGTTCGTTTATTGAGGTTTCCGGTCTATACATTTGTATTCGTACACAACAAATTTACCTACAGAAGACTGTCATTATAGTACCAATTAATCTCACTGTCAGTAGTCAGTATCTGGCTAAACATCTTACAGAAATTTTACACGTAATTATTATAGTTGCGTATACGTATTTTCGGTTTAGAGCTGAATGGCTAAATCTGACTTCTCCAAATAATCACAGCAAAAGATTGAAAATAAGTTTTCGTGCACTTTTCATGGAGATTGTTTTTCATCATTTGTGCAGATACAATGTGAAATATTTGAAAACCTTTGAAATTAAAAGAGTTCGAAACTCTCGATCCATCTATAAATTCGAAGGCTTTCCAATTTGTCTTTTAAATGTACATATAACTCGTTTAAATTCCAAGGCCTTAAAATATATTAAATACTTTCAGATTCAAAGGCTTTCAAATGGAACTAAAATTCAAAACCAAGTCTTATTGTATCTCTACAATTTTGTCAACTATCAGCAATCAACTAGCAATTTATTTACATTATCAGTTATTCGTAACTATTTTCTAAAACGCTAACAAGTTCACCTACACACATTATTTATATACTCATTAGCAACTGCATTGTATGTACTGCATTGTATTTTCGTATCTACACACTTACATTAATTTATGTATAATTGTATACTTGCATCTTTTGGCAAATGCAATTTTTTTCTACGACCTCTTTCTTCCGAATTTTCCAAGTAAAGTTTCGTTTCATTTCAGAGATTTTGGTAGGATATGTCATCGGCAAAAGTGACCATAAAAATGTCTGGTTACTCCCTTCATGAAAAACTGGATAAATCACTTCCATATCAAAGATAATTTGCCAAAATTATCCTATTCAATTTGAAATTCACGAGCACCAATTTGACCGAGAGTTACAAGACCTCATTTTTATAGTGAGGCAATTTCTTCAGCTTGTTAAATTGTCCCAAGTTTTGAAGACTGAACATCACCGAATCCGAACTCACTGTCGCGAAATGAATTGAAATGTTACAGAAAGGACCAGAAAGAAGTCTGACCTGGTCCAGGTCACTCAGAATAGCTCGTTTTGTCGCTGGCGTCGTCGGGACTAGTTTCTCGATACGCGTCGTTGGTTCCATTGGGATGATTCGCTTGATTGGGTGGTCTAATGACTGTGGGCAGGTATCCAGTTCCGGTGTAGGGTGCTGCTAAAAATCTATGCCTTGTGGGTGGACTTGGACCACAGTATGCACTGCGTGTTGCGTAAGCTGCAGTTGCTGTTGCGGAGGCTGCAGACGCAACTGCTGCTGATGCGAGTGCTCCAGCCAATGGCGAGAAGGCGGATTTTGGTTGGAGACTGTCTTCACAGACCATCACTTCCATTGCAGAAACTACATCACCTGAAATAATTTTTAATCAGCTCTTTGAACTTCTTGAGAATGAAATGAAACTGAACTTCTTGAAATGAAACTACTACTTGAGAAAGAATGAATGATTTTTTTCATGGAAAACAAATAATTCCTCTTCACAAACTCTTCGCCTTTTCAGAAAATCAACTAACCTTTGCAACGATGTAACAAGGCTTCCACGTCACTTCTCCTCCTCCCAGGAAAAACTCGAAGCAATACATCAACAGGAGATCTTTGCTGTTGCTGCTGTTGCTGCTGCACTTGTAAACCACAAGGCTGTTGAATATTCTGCATCTGCATTTGCATTTGCATCTGAATTTCTCTCGGTTCGTGAAGATGTGGATGATGTTGATGTTGGTATAGAGCTGGTGAACAGTACAAGGAACTCGCTGCTGGTCCATATAGAGGGGCATATGGTGAAAAATGAGCGGCAGCTGCTGCAGCCTGCTATTTCAAAAAAAATAAAAAGAAAAAAAGAACGAAAATGACAAAATGTGTCCAATCACAAATAGAAATACTACTTCTGTCAGATGAGATAATCCCATTTGATTGCATGAATTAAGAAATATTATGAGTCAACTTACAAAACTCACCGCTAAAGAAGAGGGCGGTGAGTTGTGCCTCGGGTTGACGAGATCCATTGCCTGCAGACTAGGTTGCGTTTGTGGTGGACTTCCGGTTTTCCGGAGACTTAGATTTTCCGGTGCTGGGGTGCCTTCCCTCTGAGGGGTGAGAGCAGGTGTTAAGGGTGGTGTATGAGTTGGACTAGGTGTTCCAGGTTCCGCACTTCCTTCCTCTGATTCGTTGATACTATTTTCACACTTCCGATTGATGACCACTTCCGGTTCCGAATTTACTACTGCGTGTAGAGCATTTGGGGCTCCGTAAGTCCGTGAGTTCGAACGGGATCGTGAACGGGAACGGGAGTGGGATCGTGATTGGGATCTGGATCGGGTATTGGAACTGGAATGCTGTTGCTTACCCGCGGCTCGGTCTGCATGAATTTCCGGTCCTGAATCCGAGTCACGGTCTTCTTCCTCGTTTCCGGTTTCTACGGAAATTCGAGCCCTTTTTGAACCTGCAGACAAATAAAGAACGGAATAGTAAATATTGGTCACTTTCGAGAATTTCGTACTATATATACCACACTAAGTTTGAAACTATTATTTTAAATTTCGAACACTAACGAAAAAACCTTCCAAGAACCGCAACAATGCGTAAAATCTTTAAGTGTTCTACCATGAAAGGCAATACTTGTATCAAGACATTTTTCATCTACTCTTATCCTGATTCTTCTTTCTCCTTGATTATATCCTTCAATTCTTTTGGAATGTAATTCAGAAAATCTATAATTTCGAAGCAGTTCGAAGAATATCTCAAGTGAACAAAACTAAACAGAAAAAAGCTTTTCTGTACGGTTATAACAAGCGGAATTTTATCCAGTGAGATAAAAAATTTTTGTGGAAATAAGAGGTGAAATAATATGAGTTGGCGATATTGAGTTTTCCGGTGGTATTCGCTGAATGGAGGGTTGCATGAAAGCCAGGGTTATCTCCTTTCGACAATGGCGTCCGAGTACGAATAGTCGAGAAAGGAAAGAATCGAGGCGAGCAACATTTTAAATGCTTCCATTCGACTGCACCTTCCTAACGAGGAAAACCACTCGTAGCGGTAGAATGTGAACTTATTCTCCTAATGGCACTTGAAAGTTACTCGCGCCACTTGTAACACAGCTATTACACGCGGGGTTGGTAATTCTACTCCCCCTACACTATTACGTTGATACGAATCCATACTCAGATTATGTTGTGTACACATGTATGTACTACATGGAAGTAGTTTATTATAAGGCACTCGTCTTGTAAAGGGCTCTCGCTACATTTCATATTGCGAGATCATTTCAACGTTGTCCATTGGACGATGATAATAAACGGGCATTTAAAGTTTTTAACGAGCGGTCAGTATTATTTGACTTTCGCCCTTCGATTATATAGATGTTCTCTTGTTCACTGTAAAAGTATTTGATGCTGTTATTCAGTTATTTGTTAAAGTGAAAGAGAGTATGTATTTGTTTCTGTATTATAAACAAAATAACAAATTAGAACTAAATTAGAACTAAACGATCAGTGTAAAGTCACGTCTTATGTATAAATAGGTCCTCATGCAAAGATTCTCATATATTTCATGAAAGAAATCGTCACAATTAATCTGATTGGTGATCAGGCTTGGTATGAGGTCTGCTCAGCAATTATTTCTAACAACCTCGACAATTCGAGTGGTTCAGAGGCTCTCGTGTAATCGATTAGTCTCGTTTGGCTCATTTCGTTGATGGCAGTTATGTTCAACCACAAATTCGCCGTATTTTTGCACTGGATCATATCGTTTGAGAACCTCAATCGTCGAGTATCGGATACTCGAAACGAAACGCGCCTGAATACGAGCATTGGTCAGTTTGAATGGGCGTTCAATTTACTTTTTATACCAACTCTGCTTTGAGTTTATAAATCTGTATCTTATAATTGTAAACGCAGACGCACTTGACTTAATCGTAATAAATCTGCGATACTTTCTCCATCTCAATCAATTTTTATTCAAACAGCACATGGAGTATAATATTTCACTTAGCAGAAAACTCATCAATTGAATCCCCTATCAATAAAAAGTGCTGCCTTTTCGTGGAGTTTTATTAAGTGGATTCTCTGCTCGAACAGGTAATAGAAAACGTGTGGAAGGCAGGTATATAAAAGATACACGCTCTTTCTGTTTGCGTTTCGCGGCCCTCGAGAGGGAGGCTGTTGGAAGTGTATTACAATAAGTTGTAGGCACCCTTCTCGAAATTCAAGAAGCACTGCTTCGGAAAAATACGAGCTGAGAAGCGAAACCTTGCTAAAGAGAGAGGAAAAAAAGAAGAGGGAGAGTAAAGATTGAGGATCATGTTCCACTGGCGATACGTTTTTTTTTCATCCAGTTCGACATTATGTCGCGAGAATAAAAACTCATGGTTGGCTCGCGCCTCAAGAGCCATTCTATTTTCTGCAACCCCTTCGTTTTCTGCTTCTCCTACCTTCTTTTGCCAATTATCTCATGTCACAAACCTGGCCCTGTGCCATTCTTCCTAACCAAGATTTTCTCATTCAATTTCAGACTCGAATCGCGCCTCCTGCAATTTGCAGACAGTCGCTGTTAGGTGACTCCAGCTTCGCCAAAAACTGCCCGTGCAGAAATTTTGATAGGGTTCCGACGGGGTCTTGGACAGTTTTCCTTATTTCTAATGTAGTCCTGATCTGGAAAACTGAAAAAGACCCCACACGGCTATAGATAATGTGATAATTGATTGGATCTCTGATGGTTTCATGTATAATGAATTTGAATTGATTGGTGTAATATACATGGGGTATGACTTGCGGCAATAAAACGAATGTAGATACGTGCTTGAAAGATAAGTGTCAGAGAAACGCGCTTGGAATCTAGCTGTCAATTCCTCGGTTGCCACCCCCGGAGGTGTACGTGCGTGCGCACAAATACCATGAGTGGACACCCTCAATGGAGAAAGAGACAATACGCTGGCGTCGGCGGCGACACTTTAATAACCGTCGCATAATGTCTACTACGAGGGAAAACTACCTCGTAGCAAAAGATAGATCGCCTGTCACTGTTCCGTTATGGACATCATGCCAAGGCATCTCGAAGCTCGAAGTGATATAGTGATATAGTAATAATGTCTACATTAAAATCCACCTTTTATTACATTCCTACCCCGTCGACAAGTCATTTTCTCATCTAATGTGGTTTAAGTTCTGAACGTTCAAATTAACGAATTTCTGTATTGGTTGTATTTTAAACTATATTAACAGTGTTAAAACATTAATTCATTTGCATTAACATTAAGTTTGTATGGAAGAATATGGAAGACGTGATAAGTGTCTTCCATATTCTTCCATACAAACTTCAGAACTCTATCCTTATGAAATTATCGGACAGTAATGTGTCTAATAGAACATTCACATCTACATCTAAATCTATATCTACATTTGATTAAAAACATGATTATAGTAGCAAAACAATGCAACAACAATCTTAAAAAAGCAATATGTTTCAAAAGAAGTGCTTATGATGTCTCAAGAAGCTAATAAGCTCATTCATTATCTGATAGTGTGAGATAACTTCTGGATCCGGGATTCCGGGGGTTTTTTGAAACTGCTGGGGCCATTATTTTCAGCCAACCGCGATTATTGGATGACCGACGGATTACGAACATACACTGAGCACGAATGCTTGGGATGTATGTAAGTACATATGACACAGGTAAATGTGATATGATGCACACATGCGTACATATGTGCTATATCCGTAGCTGTGTCGTTGTAGGTATACGCCCTAACCAGTGGCATGGCGTATCTCGGCACGGTGGAGACAGACGCGGACAATGGAATCAACCGAGGACAATGCCGAATAATTTAGAATGGCATATAGATATCGAGCTTCCGGCCTACGGTGGTTGGTGCATAATAGAGAATAGGAGCAATAGGACACAGCCTGCAGGGCAACTGTGGAGGACACGAAACATCGCTATAAATTAGGTTTAGCCGCTTAGTCTAATGTATGCTTCCAACTCCTGCTACACACTACCTGTGTCTTGTTCTAAGTCATTCATCAGCTTTTTATTCTAACCACTACCTCATCTTCAGCACTGAGTTTTGGGAACACATCAAAATGATCAAATTATCACAGTACTTAATCTCAAAGTAAGCAAACTAAACGCTTTGGAATTGAGTTTGTGAAAGAAAGTGGTTTCAGCTACATTAGTTCTCCAACAGCCCCTAAAGGTGATCTCTTTTTAACTTAAATCGTATCTTCTCGGTAAGCTGTCCACTCCAGGAAGTTTGAAGGGTTTCGCTATTAATCCAATGAATCACCCTATCTGGAAAATGTGCTTTTCCTCGAGTTGGCGAATATTCGAGTGGAGGAAAAGGGCTGAAGGAACGTAAAGAGCGGAGAGTTCGACGATAAATTACGGGGATACGAGGCGTTACAGTTCTCACCCGCACTGTCTGCGCCAATAACCATGACTGTGGGATGCGGATTATGGGCGCTTGGTTATATGTCCTCGCAACCAAGGGTTATGGAACCCAGAGCTATGAATTATTATCGTCCATTGTTCCTATCATCGTAAAATTATAACCGTGTGTCTCTCTTTTTGAACTCTCTCGTAAAATTTCCCGAAGACTTCCATCGAACAGTAAAAGTAACGAGAGGCAAAATACTTATTTAAAAATATTGAATAAATACTGAAAAAATACTGGAAAAATGTTTTGAAACACGGTATACGCCTCTGGTATTATCCATTCTTTTAAAATCAAATAACCGTTAATTAGCCCAGCGAAAAATGTCGAAACCAAGGCGTTAATGAAGCCTTTTCCAAATAAAAAAGTGCAAAGCAACTTGGCAGAGAACGAAGTTTATGCTACGCTACACACATAGAGACTCATGAAGAGAGATCAGGTGACAAAAGACTCTCATTATTACGTATCGATTCGCTCGAAAAATAGCATTCGATCGCAGTGGTATGATCGCATGCAAAAAAAAGTGGAAGGTGAAAAAAAAATTCGCGTTTCTCGCTGGGAGAAGAAAAGCGAGGTGTGCCTTCCGCACGAGTAACAGCAATCAGCAACCTGGAACAGCAGCAGGTATGCATGCATACATACACACATACGTATACCAGAAATTCGAATCCATCGTAAATCGTGCGACAGCGAGAAACAGCGCGATCAGTCATTAAATCGTCGCGATTCCCTTTTGTTTCGAACTCCCGCGCGGTTTTTGTTGTTGCTCTATGCTCTAAACTGAAGGGAGCGTTGACGATGAAAACTAGCGAGAGAGAAAGAGAGAGACTGATAGAGAGTGAGAGGAAGGTTAAGGGTGGAAGGGCGATTCGGAGCGATCGGGCGAAACGTTTTTAATTGTTTCTCGCCCAAGCGGCTTTTGTTTCGGCGTTTATGCCTCGTAAACGGGACGTTTAGAGCAAACGGGGTCTCGTGGCAGAGATCGTGACTCTTTATTATTTTTTTATCTCACCCTCTCACCCCCAACTCAAGAGAACACCCGGAAAGCTGAATTCTCTCGCCCTCGTCTTATATGTCACCCTTTTCATGTTTACTGACTTCGATCATTTGTTGCAGGCACACAAGGTCATAAAAATGGCTTGCACGCAGATATCCGCAAATAATATCATACAATATCTTATAATTGACAGACATTAATATGTTCTAATATTGCCAAGAGTTTCACAATAACAAAAATATGGTTAAAAGACGTTTTTAGATGTAATGAATCTTCCAAAGTAACCCAACCATAATAAGTGAAAGAGTTAGACTTTTGAGAGGAGAGATTCACTCGGGTTCTGCGTGGCAACATTATTTGCAAAGAGTCAGCTTCACCTGAGCCTAGAGATGGGTAATTATTTACATAGGTGTGCATACGCTTATAAATGTATGCACTGAATTGGCGTTGAAGGAGCACGTCTTTGAGTATGTTTATACAAAAACTTTTGCCAGAGACTTGGCACGGTCGACCTTCTCTCGTATCTCGATGTCCACTTAAAAGACCAATTTTTCCATAGTGCAAATAAAACTGGGTTCTTTGCTTTCGATTGTAGAAGCAATAACCATATTGCAAATCAAGGAATATAATCCATCTGTGAATGTATTACATATCTATTAATCTACAACAATAATTGATAATAAAGAGGAATGTATGAAACGTGTTCAGATGAATATTTGTTGAATCGCGAAAGGAACATTCAGTGAATAAGAGATAAGATAGTTTGGTGAATAAAGATTCGAGGGAGAGATCTTGTATGGAGGAAGCTTTGAGCTTTAACGTTTAACCAATGTGAAATGTAAGGTGAATTTCAAGAAGAGCGTTTGTATAATAGGGGATCGTCCAAGTTTCTCTATATAGATACCTATACAAGACCGCACCCTCTTCACTCCTTCCACCCCTTCCGCAAACCCAACTACACCAACCGACCAGCCAACCATCCCCCGCAGTTGGAGGCACTGGCCCGAGAAATTCAATTACTGCTAAACTTCTCGACTGAAGTCTTGGTTCAACTATACTCTGCAGGTACTGTGTCTCGAAGATCGAGACTGTGGATGTATTTGTGTTTTTATGAACGAGAATACCTCCAACCACATCTTGAAAACGTATATTAATGGCGAGTTTACATATTTATCATTTGAAACAGGTCAAACCATGACTATTATCAAAGATATCTATTATTAAAGAAATCTCGAAGATGACACAAGTAATGAAAGATAAAATAGAACAGTGAGTTTTTATCAGGTTGCAGAAGAGATATGTAGTTCTCATGAACTGTAATACACTGAAAGGCGATATCTTTCTTTTAGAAGAACTTAATTCAGAGGATAAATCAAATTATTAAACGTTCCAAACACTACGATTACAATTGACTCTCTCACTATGGGTCTGGCAGGTTTTCCATTATTTGCTTTTACCTCGAGTTCGCGCTCTTTATACCCCTTTCATTCTTCCGCCCTTTATTGTCAGTTCTTAGTGAATGGAGGCTTTAGTGAGTAAATTTTCGCGAGAGCTGGTATAAAGTAAGATATTTTTTTTTCATTATACTTGTTCCGCGGAACTTACGAGACGCAAGTTCTATTGTAGTCGGAAACGACTTTGTACGAAAGTTTGCAATTCTTAACGCCTTTCTTCAACTTTATTCCAATCCTCTGTCCAACTTAGATGAATCATCAAAAATATATTTCAAACTTTGTGAAAAAACTTTATGTAGTTTCCTGACATCATGACCTCTATACTGCGAAATTAATAGAAACTTATATCCAAGATGATCTATTTTGGGTCTCTAACATTTTCAGCTTCTCTCTGTTTTCAGATTTGAAGAAAGTGTTATTGCGATGTCGAAGCATGCAAATTTAGAAACAATACTTGGCACGTGACCAAGTATATGCACTATAAAAATATAATACTAATGCTCGCTTTATGGCACGCGAATGTAGGAGCAACTACTTAAGTACTTGTAAATCGTGTACGGGCACACGTATGAGTGGCCATTAGGAACTATGGTATGGCACAAGCATGTGTGGTACTAACACGTGGTTGCAGTCATGAGGTTAAGTAAATAATAGCCAAACGCGAGCCCCTTATTATACCACTTGAAATAAGTCGTTCGTTAGTGGCAGCTTAATTCATGTTCCTCACTTGCGGGTTAAATGCTGTACATGCCACCCTTCCTTCCGTTTCCAAGTCCTTACTACCTTCCTCTAAAATCTAAAGTATAAAGAGTCTAGAGTCTAAAGAGTCTAAAGTCCCGAGGAACACGCGCTTACGTGTGCTGATGCCAAGTACATACTTGTTCTTATTCAGATAATATGCGACGCACAACGACACCTGTTTACTTTTTTATTTATGTTTTTTTTTGGTTTTGTAATGTTCTGGATTCTCATTTGATCCAGAGAAACTTTGCTTTCAATTTTATGTTAAATTTACAAAGTTCACCCTCGAAAATTAAACTCCCTTTCTCTTTTAACGGGTGTCTGTGAGACCCAAAAGAAATTTACTACTTAATTTTTTTGCAGCTGTTTAAAAAGTATCGTACATGTTCCCTATTTTTTATTTTTCATATCACTTTAACAAATAAAAAAAACTCTTAGGTCTCACAGACCCCCGTTAACAGCGACAATGTATCAAAAAAACGTTGACAGCGTAAGGGTTAAGATAAAAGATATTCATCTGATTTTAAAAGGATCCTGACAATGTAAAAATTACTTTAGAAATATTTCTGGCATTATGCAAGCAAAAGTTACGTGAAATAAATTCTCAAAAATTAAAGTTCAATAAAATTTCAAAAAGAGTAATAAAATGCAAATATTTCTTTTTGTTGCAGGTAAACTCCGAGCGTTTGCTGACTGAGGTATAAATTGTTCACCAATTTTTCCGATTATTGGGTGAAAATAACGCCCAAGGGATGATTTATCACGATTACGATATTTCACTAAGATAAGGTATTATATAGGCTCAATAAATTCTCTCAACTGACAATTTTCATTTGCTAACTCTTTTCCGTTAAATTTAAAACATGGATCAGCGTTGTAATCTTAAGTTCTCTCTATAAATAAATCAGTAATGATCTTAATTAAAGCAAGTGGTAGACGGCTGCGCTTATCTATGAAATATTATAACATGGCAACATATTTTTTCTATAAATTGTTGTATATTTTACCTGGAATAGAGCCGAGGGAATTGCCATGAGCAATGGTGTCATTTTGCTCAGATTTAACTTGTCTATAATCATCCTGCGGGACTCTCATCCGCTGCAGAATTCCGCAATCAGGTTGTTGATGCTGCAGTTGCGTCTGAATTTGTGCGGCTGCAGCTGCTGCCGCTGCCGCAGCGGCGGCTGGAATTTGCAGACCCACCGGACTCGAAACGTGTCCAGGATGCGGTGGAGGACTTCCTGCAGGGGTTGAAGCTCCCGTATTATTTGGCAAAACCGGAGCACTCGCACAACTTCCATTATTATATTGCAATTGCAATCCGAGTTCTCGTGCTTCACTCTCCTCCTGTGCCTGCTGTCTCCTCAAGGCAACCTGCACAATTCATTTCAAATCTTCTTCAGTTCATGTTTTTCCCTAAGATAAATCCTAAAACATTCTCCCAAAAAGTAGACTCAATTTCAAGAAACCAAAGTTTTGATAATCTTCTAAAACGTTCATTTTCTATCTTCAATTATAGATTGCTTCCAGTTGATTATTAGAGTACATAAATTAAAGAAATAAAAGGGCTTCTTCGAATTAAACTTGTTGAATTCGATATACTGAACTATTACAACATCCTCATTGTACTTAATGCTTAATGTGCTCTAGTTGGCTCGTAATGAAGATACTTCATTGATCTTTAATCATCTGTGATATTGAACTTCGTATTCATCACTAAAACTGTGTTATTTCTGATGATCAAGGAATGAAAATCCTACCAAACCAGATATTGAAAAAGATAATGTCACGATTCTAAAGCTGTTTAGCTCCTCTGATTTCACTAAACTTCCTTTTCTAAAATATTGATGAAAAACTGTTTAGGAAAAGCGAATTGTCACCTTAACAAAACTGGTTTTAAAGGTATATAATATACATGGTTCTTAAATATCCCTAAGTTGATATGCCAATTGTGACTGTATCCTGCTAAGTTCGGGGTCGGAACCTGAAGTGGCTCTACAAGAAGGGCGTTTGTATATAAAATTCGGGGTGTGTAGCATTACAATCGTGTAACGTTACACGATCCGATTGTAATATTCCTCGTAACATTATCCTCGATACCTAATTCTATATATGGTTGTACTTGCATGTACCTATTCCCATTTTACAAAAGTATAATTCTTACTTTAAAATGCTGCTACAAGAGGGGTGTAACTTGCCTTTGAACCCCACGTGCGAAGTATACAATCATGATACTTTCGTATTAGTTTCTTCTATTTCTAGTGTGCAGTATACACCTTTATAATTTATAATATGTATGTGTAATACCATGCACAATGTGCAGTCTGAATCTGAAATTATAGAGGGCCGCATTTTACTTATGCTTGAATAAGAAAAAGGGCTAAAGAGGGTTTCATGTTCTAAGGGAGTTAAAAAATGCTTTGATACTTTTGAAACGAACTTACTTAGGGTTAATTATTTCATTCAAGTTGTATTAAGGAAAAAAGAAAGTAAATGATAGCAATGGTTTTTTCTTTTTTATTTTGGAGAAGTGAAATTTTGAGAGAATATTTTAAGCCAAAGTTCCAAAAATCAACTGTCTATTTTCAGCATATGAGTAAACAATGACTTCATAATGAAGCTGGTTCTCCAATATTAATGTTTAAGCCGTTTTGAATGCACTTAGATGCATATAGTCTAATCGCAGTTGAAAAGTTTATGAAGGAGTTCTATTCAACTAATAATTAATTGAAACGTACATAATATTCTATAAACTTTAACTAGTTTTATTCGGTTATAAGTTTGCACTTTAAGGTACCATCAAACAATCGTAAGTGCTTAATAGAAGTATTTCACGTCCTATCATGATAAGGATGTTGATAATAATGTAGGTCCTAATCAGTTAGTTATAATTACTGAGGATAGTACCACATCCACATCGTCCCTTTCTGGTTTCAACATTACCCAAGTTGCCAACTAAGATCCTAAACCCCAACACTATTTCCTCATTGTTTAACATAATTTCATCTCACCTGAGCAGCCATGACCCTCTGCCTCTCCGCGATGAGGGTGCATTTCGCGCACACACAGTCCCTCCACCGACAATAACGTTTATGTCCCTTCAGTGCCGAAACTACCCCATGATTTCTACACCTCGCACACTTAGGTGTCCTCTGGTACCGCTCCGCACTCGCGCGTAGAAAAAAAGCTGCAGGCAACACATGATGTTGCTGTTGCTGCTGTTGATGCTGCATCAACTGTCCCACATCCACTCCCAAACCCACGCCTCTTGGCAGCGACATCCCAACAGAATTGTTTCAATGCCTTCAGTCACAACAATTCAAACTCTCAAAACTCACTTTAATTCTTTAATATAGTAACATCTTCCCATCTCGTCACGTCAACTATTACTCCAAATCCTAGGATTCCCAAAATCACCATCAGTCTTCAAACTAAACTTCCTCATACGTCCTGTCACAAATCACGAGTAACCAACATCTTTCGCATCTCTGCAACTGAAGTTACCACTTCACATCAAAGTCCACAATAAAAAGAAACACCTTTCGTGAAAACACTTCACTTTTTTAAATACCAAGTCTCTTAAACCCCGTCGCGTTGCGTTACACCCCCGATACATCCACTGCACAGTAACCTTCCTAGCTGGGAGATATCGTCAGATATTATCAAGGGTGCGTTGGGGGTGCTGCGCATGACTACGCGAACTGCTCGTTCGGGTTGTTGAGGTCGAAATGCCGATTTGGGAGCACCCCACGATTCGTGTCCTCCTCTCCCTCTACCCTCGGGGTTGTCAACAATTGCAGCATCCCGGGAGACTCGATTCAGGTAAAGCGCGGTGGCGGCTGGTCGCCGCGAGGCTCTTCGCGGAGGTGGTGGTACTGTGATGAGGGGGTGAAAGTGTGAGGGGTGATAAGAGGGCATGAGTGAAACTTTGTGGAGAGGAGGGTACGGTGTAAGGAAGGATAGGGCAGAAACTAACAGCCCCTCCACCAGCTCGCGAAATAAAATACTGTGCCACAGTGTTCCACCCCAGGCTTTCCACCAAACAGGACCCTCGGTTGGAAGCGACCACGCCTGTCTCGGCTTCCCATTGGTCTATGTCGGCGTCCCATAGAGATGTTAAGAGTTTATATCTGCCGGGAGAGCCGAGTGAAAGGGACATAACTACCTACCCACGTTCCGCGAAACCCACCTACCCGGTTTATAAGTATTGTGTACCAACGTATACACATAGAAGCAAAGAGCACGAACTAACACATTACCCTTTATTTAAAACCCGTTTAATGTAAACGCACAATGCAGGCGATGCTTAGACGTTTCTCTCCATGCTCCGCCTATTGTTTCGACCAACTGTTTTAACCCCTGTCTCTTTTCTCTGCCAGAATGGCCTTCTTTCTTTAGCATCTTTCGTTTTCTCGCTCAGTATATTTCAATTTCTCTTTTTTTTTTATGTTCTCTCTACATTTTTTTTTATATTTCATCCCTGCGCATGAAATACATATCTGTAGCAGAAAGTCCTCTTTTTCTCTTATGTACCACCACCACCGCAGACCATCATCGGCATCACCGTCACGCGACGAGGTTTCTTTGAATCGCATTCTACGAGATTTGAATGGGGTCGTGCTATTGTAGCTCGCAATGGCGACCGATTTTATAGTGATCTAATGTACAGATGTTATTTACCCGCAATGAGAATGGAATAAAGGCATTGTATGTATATGTATTATGGTTTCGACCCTGTATATCTACTTACCTTATACGTATCTTACCCCTACCAAATGTACAAGGCTGAGGTACACGCTTCATGACACAATGCGAGGAATTACTTTTGATTCCGTGTAACTGACTATTATGGACCTACTGTTCCCTCGATACGGAGGCGGATTGAGTCATGTGCGGGGGTTTCTTTTTTCAAACCGAAACTGCAAGAGAAAATCATGGAGCATTTTTGTTCAGAGAAAGACAATCGGCGTTTTTTGACGTAGTATTTCATTTAATCGGTGGTGAAATATGCTTTGGGGGTCATTCAAGTACTAGTGTAACCGTACTTTTGGGGAATTGAGAACTATATAGGTCTCAGGGTTGTATACAACCATGGAACGCATTTTCCGAATTATGCTTGAGATTTTAATCAACTGTCATTCCATATCCATTTCATCACTTTACTTTCTATATATTTAATCTATTTACACTGTAAACACTAAACAGTGTATCAATTAGTGTAAATTAAATTAATCTATTAAAGCGCCCGATTAGGCCCAAGTTCTGCCTTTTCCGGCCCCGAACAGATCCTAAATTAACAGAAATTAAAATTTCTGCGGGTATATTAACCAAATAAGTAATAAAGTAGAAAATAATTGAATCCTTGGAGACGCACGGAGAAAAAGGTATATGGTTGGGCCATATTGATAAATATGGCACCTCCCGTATTATATGGTTGCTGCAACCAAAGTTTGGTTACTCTCTAAAATTGAATCAGTCAAATTCCACTGATTTTCAGTGACTCTTTTCTCAAGATGTTAATCAGTGAAAATTCACTGATAATCAGTCAAAAGTCACTGAAATTTTCAGTAATCCTCACTAATTAAAATCGTGAGAAAAGATCGAGTCACTGAAAATCAGTGGAATTTCACTGATTCAAGTTTAGAGAGTAGCGCAACCATTCAATTTGGCTGCAGCAACTATAAATATGGTTGCAGCAACAATAATATGGTTGCAGCAACCATATTATTCCTCTATTCCAACATTTCTATCTTTCGATCCGCTTTGTTCAGCATAGGGTAACACTTAGCCAATTTTCTCGCGCTTTCCCATCACCTGTCCAGCATAATTTCTTCAATTGTGGGGATTTCGTACGAAAAGCATTTCCAGCTGTTTTCACGCAACTGATTTACGCGACACCTCCGATATCGATATTTCTATTCCCTCGAATGTGAGCCATTCACGGGTGTAGAGAATTTCGCCGCATCGCTAGGCGGAGATATCCGGACGAGACGCACAACGGTGAAATATATCGGTGTGACTTTTTGACGTGCTTTTAACAGATTGAATTGAAAATGGCTTCCTGGTTCCGACATACGGCCAGCATATCTGTCCTAAAACGACCGTCCAAGCGAACCACTGGGATATACATAATTTTCCTCTCTCTCTTCCTCCTCCTCCCCCTCCTTTCTCACTTTTTTTTTTTTTTTTTTTTTGTTCATTTTCATATTCGCTGACGCGGCACATTGCAAGCCGGCGGATTCACCGAGTGGCTGGACTGGTCAGCCGAATCGTCGAGAGGGGTGCAGAAATAATGTTCGTGCTCATTTTTTAAACCCGCTGCCTGGAAGGGAGTCGAGGTGAAAAAAAAGTGACGGATATAGATATATACACCTACATTACGATCGTGGCATAATAGCCGGGGCATCGATGAAACGGTCAAACCTAAAAGCCCTCGACCGATTCCAATATATATTATGCCAACCAACCCTTCAAACACATCCATATCACTGCATATCTATAACTCTACCCTCAACAGTAAAAACTCTATTTTTTATGTCTTCACTTATTCAAAATAGTATATATGTATAGAACGAAATATATAATGGTATAGCAAACTGAATTCTCATCAGACAATGTAATGATATTCTAAAATGTAAAGAGTTTTGGAAAAACTTTGCTTCTGTTATCTAGAGAACTTAATCGTGGGAACGAACGATAACAAAAGAGAATTACGCATTAAGTCAAAGGGTATTATTGTATTTCCTTAAAGGACAACTGGAAGAAACATGGGTTAAGGAATATAGAGGTTTACAAAGATGTATAAGACCGTCACCTGTAACCTCTGATCAAAGAGCCGATGATGGCACTCAAGTGGCCGATTGCTGCCTGAAAAAGATTTGAGATTTCAATCAGGTTTTTGGTTTTCAAGCTATGGTTTTCTCCCACCCACTTGTAGGTAAGGTTACTAGTACTTAGAGGTGCATATCCTGAGGATAGATGCTAGATTAGGCGACTGAAACCGAGGAAGGAAGACTCGCGATTGTTACAATTCCGCCCTCAGCTTATACTCCTACTTTTTTAGAAGGACCACCCCTTTGTTTGGCTTTTGACAAGGCATAACGTAACTTCTATTCTATCTGATTTTATCCGATCTAATCTCTTTCCGCAGTATTGCGCGTCTGTTGGCAAACAACGTAATTCGAGATTATTTCTCGATCTTGATTTCATCTCCTGCCCCCTAACTGTTTACCTAACTGTGGTGTTTGTATGGGAGCAGTGCTTGCGGGAAAGGTGCATACTTGATATGCCTATATGTGTCGTTTGCCTGCTACCTGCTGTTCAAAGAAAGATCAGATACTTTTCGAAACAGTCTGGATCGTGAGAATCTTAAGATTTCAAGACCGGATCCGCTGTTACTTCGGATTTTTAAGGGGTAGCTATTAGTGAAAATCATTTTCCCAGATAAAAATGTAGGAAAATTGTATAGGGAAATTTCACGAAATTTTTTACAAATGACTTTCCACTATTCGTATATATATAGAAACCCATAAAATCCGATATAAGAATTTATGATTTTCCCTTGAATATAAGTTTGAATAGGATTTATACGTAGGTTATAGGAGTAGGTTATAAATATTGTATCCGTACTATATATTCAATTTTTTTCAATTTGAGAATACTAGAAAAGTTGCAGACTTTGAATATGCCAGAATTTTTGAACGTTCAAATGAATAAAATATACTTTTTCCCAATTTTATTTTATCCAGAAATATGGATCCAACTAAACATTAAAAAATGCAGAGTAAGTTTCTTGCATACAGAATTTTTTTCAATGCAAATGAATCAATATTTTAGCACTGTTTCTGGTTTAAGATGCAACCAATACAAAAATTCGTTTATTTGGATGTTCGGAACTTCTTTCAATTTGTGTGAGTTTCTTTGCCCAATTGTAATTTTTTGAACTCTCTTTCCAACAAGAGAAATCAGAAAATGGATGTATGAAAGATGGAGGGCATGAGGAGGGTTTAGTACCTTCCCGTGTCTAAGGGTGACATATATATGTATTATATATGTATATATCTATAGACTCAGACTCCAGTGCGGGCAGCTGCTTTTCAGAGCGCTTGCGTTTGCAACTGTTGCTACAAGTGAGAATCTCATTGGTCGATATTACATTTCATCTGGAGGGCAAACCCGAGCAAACTCAACATCCTGATCCCAACCACGCCCATCCCTCCCTTAAAAAGCACGTGTTTGTATTATCAAGAGATGACACCCCTAATGTACTTCGTTACCTGAATTATAAGGTACTAGGGTCTATATTTTATGCTGATTTGAATATTGGGGAACATCTTCCTTTAACTGTTTAGTCCTGTTTTAGTCCCGACATTCTAAGTACATAGATGATCAAATTTTAATTTCTATCTTATGATTGACTACTTAATTTAGGAAGAAATAGTCCTTCTGAATTATTACTTCTATCAACGTCCTATCATTTATTTCGTTTCTTGATTTTGCACCTTTCTCTACAATTGAAGACATGCAATGAGATGAATTAATCATTTTTATTAATCTTCATACTGATCCCAACCCGAAGCATCTACAGTTTCATCTTCAGAATCTTCAGCTATGATCCCTCTCGTTGCTAAACTCCAAGATCCCTCTTTTTGAAGTTTGTTCCTTTCCTTAGAAAGTCGATGCTTTCTTAATATTCCTTGCAAATCCAACTTTGGTGGGGGTCTGAAAAATATAAAATCAAAAAGTAGCGATTATTCAAAAATAGATAATCTAATTTAATTTAGTTTCTTTTCAGTTTCTTTTATACACGTTTTCAATTCTACAGATCTTATTTAAACGTTTTATTGTCTGAATTACTCACGTTTCTCCACCGAAAACTTTTTCTTGCAAGAGCACAATGTCGTGTCTGATGTCGGCTAACAAAAACAATAAGAAGTCAAAGCTTCCAGCTGCCCCTTTCTGTCCCCGTGCTCCTTTTTCTCCAGTTTCTCCTTTTTGTCCCGTGGATCCTGGAGGACCGGGAGGTCCCTAAATGATAAAAATTACTTCTTAATATCGTCTTTAAAGTAATGGAAGCGATTTTTCTTTTCAGTTGAATGGGGTTTCGCAATAAAATCAAATTAAATGTGAAAAATGAAGCCTAAACGATTAATATTCATCTTTAATTATTCATCCTATTAGATGAAAAAATCTTATTGAATGCAAAAACATTTTTAAAAAAATTTCACTTACAACCGGTCCTCTTTGACATTTGCAATAACCTCCATCAGTTTGAACAAAACTATCAAGAATTGAATAACTCTTTTCATCTTCTCTAATATATCCTTCCGCAGCCCAATCTAAACCACTTCCAGAAACAGTACCCTTAGATTTCGTCATTTCTGGGGAACCTGGAGAACCAGTTGAATCAATTGGTCCAGAAAAATAACTTGATAATTTTATAGCCGTCCCCAAAGTCGAAACTTTTTCTTGTAATTTTGTTACCTATAGAAAACAATACAATAATATAGACAAATTCTTCATGAAAATGTCAAACAAATATACTTTTAGAAATTGTTTTTATATTTTTGAATTATTGAGAGGACCTTATCATGTAAAAGTACGACAGAGTCGCAGCTGGCGTAACATCTTGTAGCAGCGGCTGCATCGTTATTTCCTGTGATTTCCGGTTTCTCTTGATCAAAATCCTTCAACTTCTCGCAGGTCTTATTGTCCCCTCTCAGAGAGAAACCGTCGTCACAACCGCAGGAAAAACCTCCTGGTTCGTTAATACAAAGCTGTTCGCAATCCGTACTGTTTTCGACGCATTCGTCAATGTCGACGCACACCGGCTTTACCCCTCGTTTTTGCCTCTCAGGACTGAACCTTGACTCCGAACACGAAGAGAAAAACAAAAGATTCATTGTCGACGTTTTAGCATTTTAATATTTTAATCCACAGGGTGCCTTTTCTGGATAAAGTCGCTATATTCTATCAAAGGAGGTTTCTCAAGCTATTTGCAGTTAAAAGAGTCTCACATTTTTACTATTTTCAGTTTTATTTTAACGATTTAGTAAATTTAACAAATTATTTGACAAGCATGGAATTTTTTAAACATTGAGTACCTGTAACCGTCCCAGCAGGTGCAAATAACTCTCTGTAATAAGAGACTGCAGCGTTGTTCACAAAGATTCAAGGTACAAGGGTCCTTTCCTTTTTCAATACAGTGACCTCCGATAAATATATAACCTGGGCAACATTGTGTTTTTGAGCAATCTACCCACTCATTTTTTGAACTTTTACACTTGTAACGGGTGCGAATTAAATTTGATGAGGGACACTCAACAGCTTCTGGTGATAAAGTTGCTGGCAAAGATTGTTCAGTAGGGTTTAAAAAATATCCATCTTCTGATACTAATTCGGATTCTGAATTTTCTCCCGCCACCCCCAAACTCGCCAAAACTCTGAAATTCGATTTTATAAAATATATATAAATCAATTTTATGAAATGAAAAATTAAAAAATTACTTAAGACTTTAATGCTTCGTCTTATTTTATTTATTTTCTTATTTATGGAGTTTTGTAATAATTTGTTTACCAAGGAGTTAAAAGCTTACATTATGGCAACCTTAAATTTGTTGTTCGCCATTGGTCTTAATCATAAACTTGGAAATGGTCTCAAATTACATTTGCAATGAACACAAATAAAAAGAGCACTTTTTTTGATAAATCTAAATGAACTAGAATTTTTTATATGGTTAACAGCTCGAAACTCGAGACAAAAAAAATGAACTTAATAAACGTTATAAACGATTACAGTTAATTATAATTAATCTCTCGCCCAGAAATAAATGCAACTGTTCGCACTGTGAGGAATGTACTAAATGATGCTGATTCTGTTAAAGTACATTATGTACTGGTCCATAACTTTGTACTCTATAGGGTGTCTCAGTAATTGTTTTAATGTTAAATATCCCATTTTTCTTTTTTTAATAAATTTTTAAATCTCAGTTTTTAAATTTAATTATTTTTCAGTAAAAAGGTACTTAAATTAAATTAAAAAATGCGTTTCTTTTGTTAAAACGACTTAAAAGATACGGTTTTAAAAAGATAAATGTATACGATGTTAAATAATCCCAACATATATTTTATTAATTGCAAATATTATTTTTAATTAAAGAAAATTATATTCAAGCAATAAAAAAACTTTTAGACATTTGCTTGTCACACTATTTTTTTACAAAAATAGTAAGTTCTTCAAATACAATAGTATAAGCTATAAAAAGTGTACAAAATATAGTTTAAAATAATTATAAATTTCCAAATTTTTACCCTCTTTTGATAAGACAGAAATTATTACTCCAGATGGCAGTATCTCTCAATATTAGAAAACGATTTTATTTTTCTAAATTATGTAATCTATTATATATTTTTGCAATTTACTTAATTATGTATAATTTATAATAATAATATAAATTATTTCATTTATACTGAACTCTTTTTAAATAATGAATTTAAATCGTCTCGAAGTAAACTTTTTTCCAAAAATAATTAAACATTGTTTCAATTAAACTTAAATCAATTTTATCACATCGAGATATATATTTTTTCATATAATAGTAACTTATTTTTGAGTTGAATATCCTCTGTAAAATTTTAAAATCAATTTTTTATAACAATGTCAAAATATGTCTTTTTAAATTCAAATAATCGCGCCGAAAGTCTGCGCAAACGCACGCGCAGAAGCTCAAAATAATTCAACATGGCGTCATCATGCCGATCATGTGCGAACCATTAAGACCCATATTACTCGATAATAGTACAATGGGGCTAAAATCGTGCATACTATTTCTTTTTTCTTGTTACTCTTTATTCGCCTAGTGAATACGCAACATTTTATGCAAATTGGTGTCAATATTGACCATGAAGATCAATAAACAATCACCTGGACAACGGTTTTATAGGTTAGGAAACCCAGTTTTTCGAAGATAGTAAATAGAAAATAGTTATTTCGGATAATTAATAGACAAAAAGGGACAATGGCGAGACTTTGGAGTTATTTCTTGTTTTTTGTATGGATATTTTATCTTCTGGCCACAGCCCTACTGCTTTTCTCTGATGGGTTTCTCCTTAACAAAGTAGCTCGAACCGAAAAAAGTGAGTCGAAAATTATTTATTATTTTTGTATAAATATTCCTCAAAATTTCTTTTTCAATGTTTTTTTGAGAAATATTATTTATAAATTATAATTTATACTTATTTTATTTAGAGTCTAATGCATGCTTCCACCATAAAAATATTTTGTTATTATCTGTCAAGTTTCTGAAATTTTAACTATAAAATAAGTATATATATCAATATTTAAATATAAATATTTTTCAGGTGAATGCAGTCCCTGTAAGGAATCAGTATATTGTACTAAGGAAGGTATTTTCCAAGATCCTGAATCTTCTGCATTATTATGTCTCGAACCACGAGCAAAAGTCGTTCTCCTTGTAATCGATGCTCTAAAATATGAATTCATTGAGTGGCATGAAGGAGAAACTGCCTCATCTTACTACAGAAACAAAATTCCAATTGTTAACGAATTGATTCAGAAATATCCGTTTCAAACTCGTCTCTATAGATTTGTAGCAGATCCGCCAACGACAACAATGCAACGATTAAAAAGCATCACAACAGGAACTCTTCCGACATTTGTAGATGTAGGATCGAATTTCGATGCTGAGAACATTGTCGAGGACAATATAGTCGAACACACTTCAAAGAATGGAGTAGTTTTTGTGGGCGATGATACGTGGATTAAACTCTTCCCTGGAAAATTTTTGAGGCAATTTCCAGCTCCTTCTTTTAATGTTTGGGATTTGGATACTGTTGATCAGGAAGTGGAGAGAAGAATTTTTCCTGAACTGAAGAAGAAGGATTGGTCGTTGCTTGTGGCTCATACCTTAGGAGTCGATCATTGTGGTCATAAACATGGCGCGAATCACCCGGAAATGACTCGGAAGTTGAACGAGACAAATAATCTCATAAAAAGAGTCGTGGATGCTTTGGAGGAAGGTATAAACAATTTATTTTATTCATTTAAAAAGCTCTGTCATATATCTCCTATTACGGTATTTTATAAAATGAAACAAAATCTTAACTTTCAGATATGATTCTCATGGTGATTGGAGACCACGGCATGACCGAAACAGGGGATCACGGAGGTTCGAGTCTAAACGAAGTAGAAGCCGGAATGTTCGTCTACTCAAAAATTTCCCTGATCGATCGATTTCTGGAAAGTAGTTCCTCAATCGTCAACCAAATTGATCTAGTCCCAACCTTAGCAGCAATTTCTGGAACTCCCGTTCCATTTTCAAACCTCGGATCTGTAATTCTCGACTCTCTACCTAACGTTTCTAAAAATTCCAGTTTCAACAACATGGAATACGCAGTTCATTCTCTCTGGAGAAACATTGCTCAAACAAAAAAATACATAGATGCCTATTCTGCCGATACATTCCTCTTCTCCGCTGAAAAGCTAAACCAACTCCAATCAAAATACAACCATCTTTCGGATCAAGTGGAAAACATTAACCAAAAGGAGGAATACGATGCCTTCATCAAGGATGGAAAAGAATATTTGCAAGATCTTCGAGAAATCTGTGCAGAAATCTGGGTGCAATTCGACTCCAGTTTGATGTCAAAGGGTCTTGTTTTGATGTTCTGCACTCTCTTTTTCTTCTACATGTTCATCAACGGTGTTCCTGAAAGTAACTTAACTAAGGTTCTAGGCTCTTCTTTTCTTCGGTGTACAGTTCTCGCAAATGTTGCATCAGTAGTAGTAGTCTGCGGACTTTACGGATTGAAATTCATCGATGATTTCAAAAACACTCTCTTCTTTTCGACTGGAAGCGTATCCGTTGCTCTTCTTGCAATATTAGTTGTGCAAAACTGGGATGCGATTTCGACCAAATGGTACAACAACAGACACCGAAAAACGAAATATTTCGCTAGAACTGTTTTATTGTTGACGCTCTGCATTGTTTTTTCAAATAGTTATGTAATCAACGAGAACACAGTTCTCTCCTTTCTTCTCATCACCCTCATCTGCATGATGGTCTACAATGTGAGGAAAGAAAACACTCCGATAATTCCGGAAAAGAAATCAAAGCTCTTCCCGAAGACCATCTCGGAATCTACCTTTTGGACGATTATGTTATCGCTTGGATTCTTCGGTTGTTGTTGCGTGAGGATTTCAAAATATTTCTGGAGATGTCGAGACGATTTGCAGGAAAGTATTTGCTCGACTTTTGTGATGGGTAAGGCTGGTTCAATTGATTCAAAGAATTTTGAGAGACTTCTTCTCATTGTTGCTCTCATAGTACTCGCATTTTATATAACAATTGTTAGATTATGGATGAAGAATTGTGGAAACCTTGTAGGTTTCGCACCAAGTACTATCTTTGCTCAATATTGTCCGGGTGTTATTGTTGTTTTTATGGGATGTTACTGGGTTCTAAGGCTTCCAAAAGACACAAAAGTTAAGTTTGTTCTCTCTTGGCAGATCAATGCTTTGCCAGGGATGATCTACTTTTTATTGTTACTGGGGATCTTCCTACTTTTTTATCGACCTCTTACTGTATATGTTTTACCGAAGAAGAAGGAATCTATCAACGTTTATGAAGGAGAAAATGTTGTTCCGAGACTTTTCGAGAGAATGAAAGACATGATTTATCAAAAGAAACCAAACGTGGATGAAGATTTGCCGATTGTTTATGGTTTAGGGACAATTTATAGTGCGAGTTTTATTATGTATAGCATGCTTTTCATGCTGCTTCATGCGCTTTTGCTTGGACATGTCCTCGCTCCGAGCATTTTTACTTTGTTTGTTACCTGCATTTGTATTCTGGGAATCACTGGAATTGATCGATATCGGAATGCTAATAATATCGGTGAGTTTTTTAAAAAATTTTTGAATTAGATTAATAAAAGTTTTTATTATTAGAGAACGAAGAAGAGGCTTTACTTGAAATATAATTTGTACAATTTGACATTTAATTTAGATGAATTGCTTCGAGTTCCGGATTCAGCGCTGCTTTGCTGGTTTTTAGTAGCTGAATACTTTTTTTATGGAACTGGACATCAACCGGCTTTTCCGACCATTCATTGGGATGCAGCTTTTGTCGGTGTAGATATTAATAATAATATAATTCAAGCGATCCTTATTGGTAAGTTTTTCTTTTTTTTTTTTTTGTTAGATTTGTAATAATCATTTGAATTTAAGTTTGGCAGTCAAATTAAATGATTTATTTTATCATTCACAGGGATAAATACGTTTGGATCTTATTTAATTCTTGGTGTGACTGTACCTCTTCTAGTGATAGTTCCTTTCACGTTTGGAATTATGTTTCCGACCGTGGTTAAACCTAAATTTCGATTAGAGGAGGGTACACAAAAAGGTGAATTAATACTTTATGAAAGAGACAGTGCTTTCCAAGCATCAATTTTTGCCGCCTGTGGGAAATATGTTCTGTTTCATGGAATGAGGGTTAGTTTTAATATTTAATGACTATTTTATTTGCGCTCATTTGATATTTTCTATTGGTTCGTAACTTTAAACGTATAGATTTAAATTAAGCCAGAAGATTTTCAATTGTCTCCTTCAAAATTTCAATGCTCAATTTAATTCTATTCTTTTCAATATAAAATTCGTAATTAAAGATTGTATTAAATACATTCCAATTCATTTTATAAATCCAATAATTTTTAATTAAATTAAATCATCAAAACTTTTTTTTTTATAAATTGATTTCTTTAAATGAAGTCCTCCATATTTTAAAATCCTTTTCCAGACATTTGGCTGCATGCTTGCCGCGACAATCCACTGCAGGCACTTGATGGTGTGGAGCATTTTTGCACCGAAGTTAATTTTTGAAGGAATTGGATTTCTGGTGACCCTTGGTAGCGTTCTGTCATCAATAATTTTAATAATAAGAGTCGATTCTAGCGTGGAACGTCTAGTAGCACAAGTAACGAAATCGAGGTGACAGTAAGTTCTCAAATTAAACAAAAATTTAAAAAGTAAAAAAAAACGGGTGACAGTCAATAGTATTAATCTTTATCTTAACCAAGTGAATCCTTAAGTCTATCAGTGTAAAGAAATCAGAGCCATCAGACACTCACCAAAAGACATGAAACTTTTATCTTAGTTTGAGAAAGTTTAAACTTTATTACTGAACCAATATCTTGAATATTAATTGATATTACTAGAGCAATATAAATTATGTAACAATCTCCAGTTCTAAAATTTTGGGAATCATATGGCTCCGATTACTCTTAAGATCTTTAAACCAAAGTCTAAAGACAGACCTAGTAAATTAAATAATATAGTATTAATAAATATTTAATTAACTAATTATTAATGATATTAAGAATCAAGTGACTTACTCATTTTTACGAGTTTGCGTCGTGTACCAAATACTCGTTTTACAAACTATTACATAAGTTTTCAAGTGAAGTAGAGCTCCTGCAAATACTGCAATCACTGCCGTGTAATTATTTTGTACAGAGTTTGTAGCCAAATACAAATGCAATGAAATCAAGTCAATCCTAGAAATTTTTATTTGTTGAAATTGAACACACCAAAGCTACCCTGCGCGCAACGCATTGCTCATTTCTAATTCAAAGCAACGCACTTGATGCAGGATTGCACTTGTGTGCTTAGAAGAAGCTCTTTAATTCTCAAAAACAAAAGCAACAGGAATATTTTACTTATTATTTTTATAAGAGTTAATTTGGTTTTATTTATTAATTCACATTAGTACTTGTTATATCGTTTTATTCATCGATTGTACAACTTTAATTCGAGATTTGGATACCAGATTTTAAACTCGTAAGGAATAATTTAGTTATTACCCTGCTCGCATAGATTTAATGATGATTGTGATGATGCCTGTTGTTGTCTGAATACTGATTTTTTACATAATCAGCCCAATCGGCCCACTTGCTACCGATATCTGCGTAGTTATTCGAATCCTGTAATAAAAGAATATTCTTTTAGAGAAATTAATTTTAATCTTCAATTAAAATGTTTCCTAAAGCCGTAAGAGACACTAACATTGCAAATCTGACGTTCGTGAATTTGATCCAGGCATTTGAATCTGTAATCAGTCGCAATTGAGAGAATTTTAATTTCCTTTTAAAGTTGAAAGCAATTTTCCGGAGTGTTCCATTTTTAAAAATTGTACAAAAAATTCTTTTGTCCTATTTTACTACCTATTGTTATCTGATTACAAACGGAAGGACTTTTTTCTCATTTTTATTTACTTACAAATAATTTGATTCCTCCTCCTTGGTGACCTGGAACTGAACCTCCACCAACCTGAACAGTTTCTACAGTTCCGGGTGGCATGCTTTGATATCCCTGATGCATTTGCATATTCATAGCCCTTGAGTACTGATTCCTATTAGCACGATTTTCAGAAATTGGATAATCCTCAACTTCATCAACTTCTCTTTTCGAAGTAAAACCACTTGGTGGATAAGAAACCCAGACTGAAGTTGGAGTTTTTGGTACCATCCTAGCAACCTTTGGAGCGAAACCATATCCTGGAAAAGGGACTCCTGCTGAAGGAACAGTAATACCTGCAAGTTTGTTTCTTATCGCATCCAAAAGAGTCGTATTTACAATTGGTGTTGGTTCCGGAAGATTGGCATATCCTCCCCTGATATTAAAGACAGGCGAACATTGATAATTAGGACATTTGAAGATTGTCTTAAAAGAATCGTACAGTATTTAAGAAAAAATACTTACGCAGAATAATATGCATCAAAATTGGAAACATCTGATTCATCAGAAGTTGCTTTAGCTTTGATCGTTTCTTGGACAGCTGTTGTTATATTTTTCTGCAACTCTGTCAGCATATCGAATACTTGACTGAGGACGGACATTCTTTGCTGGAAAGGTAAAGTGGCATCAACAGTTGGTGTTGGCCAGAGACCCGGAGCAAAAGGCTTAAAGGGTTTCAATGACTTTAATGGTTTCTTAGATGCAGTAGCAGCAGCAACTGTTTTTTCGTAAGTGATTAGATCAGACAAAGTTGAAACCATGCTGCCTTTTATGTCTCCCAGTTCTGAGAGGATGGAGTCTACGATTGCGTCCTTAGCTGCTGAGATCGTCGTAAAGTCATCTACTGACCTGGTAATCATATTAATTTAATTAAAGTTCTTCTATTCTTAATTTTTCTAATTCCAATTTCTCTTTTTCTCTATTTCATAAGATTTGTCTTAATTCTATTTACCTGGCGACTTTGGTGGTTGCTGCACCAATATCCTCAGGAGTTGTAGTATTTAGAGTAATATTCAGTGCAAGGCTGTCGAAAAGCTTGTCCAAGAAGTCAGAAACCTGGAAATTTATAAATTCTATTTCTAATTAACATATCATTACTTTAAAATTGGTTATGAAAGTTTATACGAAAGATTTGAAGAAAGGAGACAATTTTGAAGCAAAAAGGTAACAAATCATTTCATAATTATCATATTTATTAAATATCTTTCCAAAAATATCAATCTTATAATAAATATGTATATTCTTTTTAGACCTTTTGCGAGTATTCAGTGGGACCAGGAATCACCGAAGATGGAAGCCAAAAACCTGGAGGTACGATCGTGCTTTTTGGGACTGGAGCATCAGTCACAGCAGGAATCGAAGTTGGAGTCGTGGTAGCGAGAGATTTGAAAAGCGTATCCAGGAAAGCAAATTTTTTGGTGATGAACATTCCAGGGTCGACTACTGGTGCAAAAGGACTGGCTGCAAATGGACCTGGAGCAAATGGACCAGGTGCAAAACCTGGCATAAATCCACTCATACCTGCAGAAATTGGAGGACCGAACAATTTTAGAAGAGGTTTTTTTGCTTCCGAACCTTCAGGTTCTTCGGAAATTGGTGCAAAAGGACTGGCTGCAAATGGACCTGGAGCAAATGGACCAGGTGCAAAACCTGGCATAAATCCACTCATACCTGCAGAAATTGGAGGACCGAACAATTTTAGAAGAGGTTTTTTTGCTTCCGAACCTTCAGGTTCTTCGGAAATTGGTGCAA
>CAJFCO010000077.1:380777-448924 GCA_904066015.1 Synergus gifuensis
GTCCAGGATATGGAGGAGGAGGATCCACGTCTTTAGTGGACGTCTCCTTCGTCGGGTCCGAGGATATGCTTTTGAGAAAATTTTCCATCTCTGCACTTGAAGTGGATGAAACAAGGCTTCTTTTTCTTCTGGAAGAAAAATCTGCTGAATCGTAGATGTCTGTATCAGTGGATCCAAAGGGAAATTTGGATTTCATCGGTGAGAATTTGCCAGCCACGGGAGCGAAAGGAGACATGGGGCCGAAAATTCCTCGTTTGTAGGGAACCTGTAACATTTTTTATTAAAATTTACAGTCTACAATAGCTTATATTTACAAGCTATTTATAAAAGTAATTTTTGATCTATATTTAAGTTTTAATTCTTATTTCTTGTCACTTACTTTATTAGCTGAAATCATGCTTGGGGGTTTTCCAAAAGTCCCTGTTGCTCCTAATGTAGAATAGTAGGATGAATCTCCGACTGATCCAGAACCATCAACTGGACCAAGACCACCGAATAGATTACTTAAAAGATCTGTCTTTTTAGAAATCATCATTTTCGGGTCCACGAATTTTGGAAACATCGATGATTTTGGCATATAAGGAACGGATATCGTCCCCATTCCAGAAATTGGGGGTGGACCCAGTGCTCTGGAGGCCACTGAAAAATATTTTAACATCAATTAAAAAAGAGTTCTATAGAAAGGCTTAATTATGAGTTTTGGAATTTCATAAATAGAAGCTTACTTGGTTTTCCAGCATAACTAGCCCATGGTGATCCAACTCCAGGAGGTGGTTTTGCAGCCACACAGAAAGCGATGGCTAAAATGATGCAGAGCTGGGATCCTCTTCTTTGAAACATTGTTAGAGAATTTATGACTTTAGAGACTGATCACCTCTCTATTTTATACCAAGCACCATTCCATAATTAATCACTAAATCTTTAAGTATAATTAGTCTGTGTGGTCTGGAAAGACACTTATTAAAATAATCCTCTCTTCACATTCATATCCACACCTGTAGATTATAAGGAGCCATTGTCAGTTCTCAAAATACATTCTACAATTTCCTTAATCTTAATTATAATGTCGAGACAAGAATATTAGGTAGAATTCTTATTAAATGCATCTTAGTATTATTCCATAATAAATAATTTTTAAATTTCTATTTCACCTGATCTGGAAATTTTTATTTAAAAAAATGTTTTTTACAATTTCTATTAAGAATATTAAAGCCGCTACTAACAATGTTAAATATGATATTTTGTAATAAATTGATTAATTATAAATTTTGATTGATGTGTTGAAATTTGTAAAAATTAAAAAAGTTTAATTTATTTGTTTTAAAATTTTTCTATTTTATTTTAATTTGGTGATCGTTGCTCCAATGTTTCCACGATTTTCATCCTTCATAGTCACGGTTACTGCTCATTTGTTTCTAACAATTTAATTAGCTTTCAGTTATTTCAGATTATTCACATATCTTTTCTAATGGACAGGTCTCAGGCAGCTTTCAAACCTGAATTAAAAGATCAATTGGGTTCCGAAAAACTCGCCATTTCCTTTTCTACATTGAATAATCAACTCACCATGGCTTCTTTGAAAAATCGTAAGTGATATTTCGACTTTCTAAAAAAAGACTCCTAAAATAGATACCAAAAATGTAATGAATGCGTTTTAAAATTATTTTTAGCTAACGAAACTGAATAAAAATCTATTGTGTACTAGACTTGTAACTTTCAGTTCTCAATGTTCTCAATTATATGAATTTGATTCATACTTATTCATTTTCAGTCTAAGAAAGTTTGTTTTTATTTATTTATTATAAAAATAAAGTCGACATTATTCGTTGTTTGAAGGTTGAGAGATATTTTAACTTTCTTGCATGAGTTTCAAGATTAAACAATTTTAGAAGGATAAGGTTGAAGTTTAAAAAATTTTTAAATAAAATTGCTATTAAAAAGCGAAGATATTTTATTTTTAATTAATTATTTTATTTTATTTTATTTTTAATTACAGAAACGACTCCTGATCCAGTGAAACTGGATCAGGAAACTTTTGCGGTAGTTTGGGCAGCTCTTCAAAATACTTATGAGGGCACAAATGTTACAAGAACAGTATCAAGACTTTTGCACCTGTATCATCCAGAGGATGGCATTCTCGCTTATGAACGTCTTCTTCGGACACTCAATGTCCTTCTAAAAAATTTTGACACCAATGGATTTCGAATTCTTGTTTCGATAATTCCACCTCCAGCAGATGTTCTCGATTCTAAAATACAAGAAGTTTTTAAAAAAACAACAGGATTTTCTAGAATAATTCCTTCTTTTTATCAAACGTAGAATATTTTTAAATTATATTCCAACTTGAATACATTTTTAAATGAGTTAAATAAAATAAATTCACTTTATGTATTATTTTTTGTAATACTTCTAGTTACTTGAATTCTTCAAACGAGGTTGACTCTAATCTTCAGATCAACAACGCAACGGTAAATCTGAATCGACAAGATAATATGATTCACTCCTCAAGATTTCTCCTTAAAAGAGGCAAAGGTTCAGAGAAATGTAATGGGTCTACTCAGGTCAGTTACATTAGTTATTTTGAAGGTCACACCTGAATTCAGAACTCAAAATTAACATTCCTAGATATACATTATTACGATTTGAATATATATTAAAGTATATTTTGAAATCAGTTTTGGAATTCAAAAAATGATTTTCGATCATTTTTATTGTATTTATTTCCTAAAGATTATACCAATATCTGGAAATTATGTATCACAATCGTATCATACTTGTGATCATAATACAAGTCAGACTGCTGAAAAAAGTCAGGATCAACAAAATACGAATTCTGCGAGCTCGTCGATTGATTACGGAATGAACTGGATCACTCCTTATTTATTGAGAAAAAATGCGATTTCTCAATCTACTCAAATGTATAGAGATCCTCTTGTTATTTTTCAAACGGTAGATCAAAAAAATTTGGAAATCCCAATGTCCCAAGAAAATCATCCTGAAAAAACCGATCACACTTACACAATGAAGGTCTATTGAATTTAAGATTTTATAGTTCAAATCATACAATGTTTATAATTCAAAGTTAAAATTCAAAACTTTCCCGAAAATTGTTTTAAAATTATATTTTTTATTTTGGTAACGTTCTTTGAAATTTTTAGAGATGCTTAATAAAAAAAGACCCAGCTTGTAACAATTCAGTAACAAAAAAACAAAAAGTTTTAAATACCGAAAAAATGGATTTGCGTCCCGAAAAAAATTTGAAAAATAAAAATTTGAAAAAAATTAATAAAGATTCTTTAAAAAAGATTGAAAAACAAAATTTAAACTTCGAAACGAAAATACAACGAATGCAAAGGGCAATTCAAGAGGATATTTACAAGATGGATGTTGTTCAGCAACTTCAAACAGATTTTGTAAAGTCAAAATGGACAACTCCCAAGTACAAGGTTTTTCCTCCAGACTTTGTTGTAATTAATTTTCTAATTCCACCTTTTAAGCCTTAAATAATAATATTTTTTTCTGCAGGATTTGGAAGCAGAAGACTTGGTAGTTAACGAGGATCTAAGTAAAAGTATAGAAAACTTCTTAAAGAGAGTCAAATCAAGTAAAACAGTTTGTGAGTCAAATCTCTCAAGAATAAATTTGAATTAAACATCTTGTTATTATTTTAAAGATATTTTTAGAAATTCTAGAATTTTTTATTTTAAAAAGATAATTGTTTTTTTTCCAGATGAATCAATTTCTCCAAAACCAAAATCCTCCACTCAAACAACTGAAAAGATAGTTTTGGACGAGAACGCCGCTTTCATAAATTGTTGGAAAGAAATAATAACGAGAGAGGTATTAAGTAGAGATCTAAAATCGAGTTCTTCGGATTCGGATAAAAATTCAGACCTTTCCAAAGAAAAAAGCGCCTTAACAGAAAATGCTTCTACATTAAAAAAAGAAAGTGAAAAGAAAGTTTATAGGAAAAAGCCTAATCCTGCAACAAGACCGAAATCAGAAAGAGTCGCTCAGAGAATTACGAATCGATCACAAGTGAGTGAAATTGTGAAGAACGAAGAACTGAATGTCCGGTAAAAAATCAAGCTCTTAAAAGTTAAAAAAATAAAATAAAACAATAAATGTCTCTTTTCCTCTTGGAGTATTTTAATTAATTAAAATTCAATTTGTTTTCCAGCTTTGAAACCAAAAGCTCTGAATTAAACTCAATTAAAGTGCTGCAGCAGAAAAATGCAATGTCTGAATTATCGAATTATAAAAAACAGTATTATGATGCCTTACTGAATGTTCAAAGAGCAAAAGGTACAATTTTCATGTTTGAAATTTTTATCGAGGAATATAATGAATAGTTAATAATTTTATAATTATGGCGTGTTGAATTTTAGTCGCAGTAGCAAATTCCTTGGCAACATCGTCGACAGCAAGCACAACTAAATATAACCCTTACTACTATAATCATTTGCAACATCAGCATCAATTAGTGGGAAATCAGAAACAAATTCTCTTAAGAAGACAATTTTTAAATCAAAGACCTCTTCAAACTGTTCCTAATAATCAAAACAGTACAACTTCCAGGCTAAATTCCAACAAATGGAGTTACCCATCATTTGGCCAGGTCCGGTTGTCCCACAAGGTAAGTTATTGTAAAAAACTATGAGAAAAATGTGTTACAATTAAATATTTAAAAATATTTATATCGAATTAATTGATAAATTCTGGGTTTCAATATTATTTTCAGTCTCCTGCGGTTTCATCTGGAATGAAACCTTCAGTTTTCTGGTACGATTACAAATAAATCAGATTTTAAATAATAAACTCGAGATTTAAGCAGAATATTATTCTATAATAATTGAACCATTTTTTTGAAATAGTTTTGTGGCTCAAGACACAGTCACTGGAGAAATTCGACATTATGGAGAAAATGAATGCAATCACCTACAGTTCAACATAAAAACAAATAAATTGAAAGAAACCGTTGAAAACCTGAAGGAGCCTGAAAATGTTAGTATACCTCAAAGTTCGTCATCTCATTAATCTCAGTGTTAATTTTAAATAAGGAAATTCTATTTATAACACTCTTAATTCCTTCTTAATAAGCAGATTAGTTAGTTTTTGAAGTTATTATCTTCTGCTTATAGCTTCTTTACATTACTTGAATTCGTATTAAATTGTTCTATTTGATAAATTATCATTTTGAATGCATCACAAAAATTTCGAAATTATGTTTTCATATTTAATAAGAATTAAGAAAATATTGTAGTTTAATTGACATAAATAAACAATGATATTGTTAAAATATTACTAATAGGTAGCACTTAATACTCAACTAATTGAAATAATACATTGTCATTTATTACGTTACTAATACTTATTACAATCCTAGATGAACACGTATGTTGTTTAATCTCATTATCGTATTCCACATTATTATTCATCAAATCAAAATTTGATTCCCCCATCCTAAGGATTCGATTTTTGATCCTGATTGGGTTAATAGGGTATGTACACACTAGTATCGTATCAAAAGACAACTCATTTTTACCAATTTTTACATCTCGATCAGTAAACTGTGTAATCAATGATATCGCGCGTAGCGTTAGAGAATAAGTGGAAGGAAATTCTGAATAAATATCGCTCAATTGATATCGTAACCAGGAAAACAATCAAAATCTTCAATGATCAATTCTCAATGATAAATTTAAATTGAATTGGATTGTACATTTAATGCGATATGTATGCACTAAAAAAAGACTTAATGTCACTAAGTAATAATTGATCATAATGACTAATGAACGCCTTATTGTATATTGTCAATCAACGCGACAACAAAGTCGTCTTAATGTACCCGTTTGTACAATCGGACGATTTTTCCACACAGATTTTTATTGTTAATATTCACAGTGAACATTTCTTTCTCTTTTTATACCTTTGAGACCAATATACCATTTCTGTACAAGCACATTTGTACATATACGTAATATCGATTCTGCGCACGATGCAAATTTTTATCAGTTTCAAAAATTGCAGACTCTTGAAAGAATTAGGGAAAAAAGGAAAAGAGTCTGCAAATTTTTTCATTTCGTATGAAGCTATTGAAGCCAATAAAACCGACGTTAAGTGGAACATTTCTGCTTCAGTTTTTGAAGAGATCGTCGGTTTTATTGTTTGAATTTCTTTGATACAAGGCATTATGCTGTTTTTAACTTGCGCTTCTCCTTTGTAAATTTGAGTTTTCTATACTATTGAGCTCTATCTAATATTAAAAATAAAATATTTACACCTCACAAACAAACGCTTAAAAATTGATCACAAGGTCTAGTAAAATAAATAGGTAGTGAATTCTAAAATAAATAAAAATCGAATTTCTTATAAGTAGATTCTACGATGTTTTAAACTTTTTCATTCTAGAAGGTCTGAATGAAATTCGTGTAAAAAGTGAACCAATGGCGACAAAACGAGTCGATGCGATAAGACTGATTCCTTAAAAAACGCAAGTGCAGATACAAATATTTGAGAAATGACTAGACTCCGTTTCGTTTTACAAGCTACAATCTTAAAATTACGAATTTTTTTGAAACTTATAGGTAATTCTTTGGTACAAGAATGGAATGAAATGCACGAATACTCTCTTTCCCTACCTTCTCTCAATCTTTCTCCAAAATTTTTGTGATTTCAAAAACACTTCAGGAATAATACACAAATATCGGCAGTAAAAATGTACACAAGGCCAATCTTTATACAAGACTTTTGAACGGCTTTTGTACAGAATCTAAAAAAAATATCAAAATTTTTGGTTCAATGTTTAAAATCTTTTTAAAACCCAAAGAATATGGCTTTTTCAAAACCTCTTCTATTTTATATTTAAACTTACACGACATAAATTTTACGTAAACCCTAAATTATAAAATTCACACTACAAACTGACAAAGAGTTTCGAAACTATTTTCTCTACTTTATGATGATTGCTCCAAAAGTTCGATAACTTTTTGAACGTTCCTAAATTTGGAGTTATGTACCCCTGACATCATTTCCCATGTTTTCCAGTCTAAATTCTTATGAATAAATTGATTCTTGAATGACGTTTTTTGTAGATTCTGTTTTTGAAAGCAGTCACCTCCTCATTGAATTACATAATTTCACTATTGATTGAATCTTATCTGTATCGAGTTCAATAATCAATCGAAAATAGTGGAATCTTCAATCATGGCTAGCATTTTATTGTTACTCAAATGATTATTAAGCAAACGTGTAGGGATCGAGGGTTTTGCTGGAGCATGGCTGAACGTCATCCGGAGGTGGACGCCACTTTTCAGACCACATCGCGGTTTGAACAACGGTCACATCAATCGTCTCGGACTTCCCGTTACTTGTTTTTGGTTCAACCTCCCAGTTCAAACCGTTTTCGGTTACTTCAATTTGCCTCGCCTCTGTCATATTCCAATAAGCTTGAATATCATTACCCTGAGGTTTCGACGATTTCACATTTGTTGTCTTCGCTCCAGCATTCTTTGGAGTGGAACGCGACTGAGGTCTGTCGATATTCTTTAAAGGAAGTTTCTGTGGCACCACTCGCTTTGGTTTTGATTCCTCAAGGCTAATGCTTGTTCCTGTTTTACTAGCGGAAAGACTTCCATTTCCACCTATGCTACTTTCATCCTTCTTTTTCCTTCGTCTTCTCCGTTCTGCTTCGAGGTCCTCTTTCTTAGCTTCCTCGTTGTCATCATCGTCGTTTAAGAAATGTTGCCTCGCTGAGGCCCAGTGATCTTTTCTGTTTCCAGTTTTGAACCTATTTTCGTAACTACTAGTACTATTACCCCTGTGACCGTTGTTCGAGTTTGCGTTGTTCTCAGTGTTGCGCTTCTTAGACTGCTGGCCCTTCCATCTGTTCGGACTTTTATCCTTTAAGGTCGCCTGCAATAAAGAGGAAACAAATGAACATTAGTTCACTTAGATTTACTTTTAAGATTGATTCTTCTCAAAATTTGAATGAGACATGTTTACCCCAGAAGATGTGGAATTGTCTACAGGTTTATATTGTTGATTAGTTGAGTCTTCGTGACCGGCTGCACCCTTGCAATTTGATGTACCGCGTCCATGAAGCCACGAGAGGAGAAATGAAAGTAAAGCACAGGAGAGACCAAGTCCTGCTGATGCTGATAATTGTGATCGAGTGCGACGAGGAACCCAACCACCTCCATGGTATTCTAATACTGAGCTCACTAATAATGCACTGCTGACTACATAAGACACTCCCAGACCAGTAAACATCCATGTATTCTGAAATAAATCAAAAGAAAGAAATAATCAATTAAGAAATAATTAATTAAGTACTTAAAAGTTTCGTTGAATATAAGAGATAGGAAGGTCAATTTGTCGAGTGATTTGCTTACCAGTCTAGGCCAGTTCAAAGGAAAAAAATAGATGATGTGTGAAATGTCTAGGAAGAGAAGTAGAGATGTGACCAGGAGACAAAAAACGGCGACGAAAATCATGAATCTTAAACGTCCAACTAGAGGCAGCATAAAAAGGCTGACCTTGGCAGTGCCCGAACTGCATAGAGTCGCCAGACATGCTGCTGAAGATATCTGAAAAATAAGAAAGAATTTAATATTATGGCTATTTAGTATTTGGGACGATGTCAGACAAATATTCTGTATATTGTAATAACTATACATACCAGTAGCAAAAGCCTGATGACTCCCGTAGAAGTTCGGAGATGGCCTTGAATATCGCAATATAAAACTAGGTGACTGGCTCGAGGCCATGGCAGTGTATTTGAAGATCCATGTCCACCCTGGCCATAATGATAGTTGGCATGCGAGTCCCAGGAGTGGACCGTGGAGTGGATTCCTGGCGAATCCAGCTCCGAAGACTGGGAGCTGATTCGCCCCCCTGTTCTACTGCCCGCTATAAATATAAAGTAAAACAACATAAATATTTTACAAGATGATTCATTTCCTTGAATTTTTAACTATGCTCGTAAATTACCAATTTCGAAGTCTTGAATATCCTCGGGTCTAGAATACGCAGTGGGAGGCTCCAGGTCGCGAATTTCTTCCAAAAGGAGTACCTCTATTTCGTCGGCTGCATATAAATCCGAGACAGACCGAAGATGATGCCGAGAATCGCTCATCACTTAGGCGTGCTCGCACGCTCGCTCCTGCCTTCTTGCCGAGCTTTCGATCCACTTGGTCTGCGAATGAACAACATTCGTTGACTGCATGAACCAATAACGAATCCATTCATCCATCAACCCCTTCTGCAATTCTCAAACTGTCATGGACAGTTTCTTCTCTCTTTTGCCTCCACTGAAAAAAGAAATTGTTTTCATTACTGATTCAGCTTTAGAATTTTTAAGTTTTATTTTTCTAAACTCTTGTTTCAATAATAATATATTAATGATACCTACATCAATACTTTTAATACATCCTTTAAATCTAAGTGCATATTTTGACTTAGCTTATATTCTATATTGAACGTTTTTTGTATACAATCTTAAAATAACAAACTAAATTTAACCATGAATTTAATTAACCCAAATCTAAACAAAACGAAATAAAACTGACAAAAATACTCCCTCAAGTATTTACTCAATAAATATTTAAAAGACAATTTTTAATCAAAATATAGGACAATACGGCCTAAAATTTCAACACATTACTTTCTGCACGCCCAACCTCAAAATTCGTAAATTCACCATGCGACAATTAATTCTCTAAAATGTCTAAAATGCCATAGAATTGTGTCAGATTTTCAATTTACTTTTACTTTGCATGCATTCAATTCTAAAAAAAAGGTAGTAAACACGAACTTTCGACAAGAAACCTCAAATTCGAAAAAAGCGTGTTTGTTAATTTAATCAAAATTGCAAGCGAGTGCTGACAGAAGAATGATAAATAAATAGCAATGAAAATCTTACCTCAACTCGTACTTTTCCTTGGTGGCTTGTAGATCACATTTTTTTGGAGTTTTTCGAAATTATCTTGCTGTCAATTCGAAGAACAGCCGCCATTATCCGTCTATCCATCACATTTCGCGATTACATCCGATCCTCTGTTTGTGTCACAAGACGACGACGACCTAAAAACGAAACGCGTTCACTGTGGTTCATATTGATCAAATTATTATGTACGCTTTTTTGTAAAGGATTTGATCAAATATCAAATAAATGCTTACCTATAGTATACAATAAATTCACCACTGATTTTAAAATTCAAAATTTCAAAAATTGAGTTTTGGAATGAACCGATTTTTCAAAAATTGATTTAAATAGTAAAAGAATTTACATAAAAGTATCTTATGCAGAAAAATCAAATATTTAGTTATAAATAAATATTCATATTTTCAAAAAAAAATTTATCTTAAAACGATTCCCAGGATCGATATCTGTTTGTAAACAAATTTGACAGATGACAGATGATAGCTAATCCTCGAAAACGATTTCTAACCTCAAAAAAATCGGTGTTTTGATATGAAGTTAGGGAAGATCGGGAAGATAAAAAGGAAGATGGCGCCTAACAGGCACCAATTTCAAATGTATGTAGATAATAAATAATCATAATTAAAAGACTTTTTGCTAATAATTCAGCAACAAATGTGATTTTGTAAGAGATAATAAGAATTCTTAATTTTTTAAGTATATAAAGATGAATTATTTGTAAACACTTCTGTTTTATTTAAATTTAAAACAAGAGTTGAAAGTTATTTGTTCTAGGGGATTTTTTAGAAACTAGTTGTGCCCGCCCAGATTTCTGTGTGGACTGCTATGAATTTTCAACATGGCTGCCACGTCTATAATTTTAATCTGTCAAAATGAAACGTCAAACCAGTCAAACGACCCGTCTGATATTTGACTTATGTTTGTAGTATTTTAGTAACCGTTGAAAACAACAAAAAGAAAACGTTCAAGATGAATGCATAGTAAGTACTTCTTTATATTTTTTCTTTAAATAAAAATAGATTTATGTAATAAATCTCTTTTCAATATACTGATGTCTCTAGTTCTACGTGGAAATCTAGCACAAAACTTTATCAAATAAACGATAAGGCACGACTTCCGTAATTCCAATGCCGTTGCCTTTTGTGATAGGAATTGTTAACAAATTATTAAATTTCCGTATTCTTTTATTTTCCGACAATTCACCACGACATTTGATTTTTGGTCGTGTAGGAATAATAACAATTATTTTCTTAAATTTTGTTTTTATGTCCCGAGTGTGATTTCATACTAAATTGTAATGGGTATAATTAAATTTAGAAGTCTTTAATCCATTTTTTAATATTATTTCTCTTCGTTGAAGAAAAATCTGGTAATCACTTTATACATTATACAGACTAAACTTTACTATTTTATTATTATATTTACAAGAAATTTAATCAAGTACATTCTTATAAATAGAGAAAGAAGTTCGAAGTTTTCTTATTTCTGTAACGGGTGGAAAAGACGAATATATATTTGAAAATCTTTTTAAATTACTTTTGTCTAAGTTTTATACAATTTTAATTAATAAGATCATAAAATTTACATTTTAGCGATAGAGGAGGGGCAGGAATGTCAGGAATATCAGGAAATTCCTTTGATCGATGGGTTCAGCGGTCCAATATGGACGATTCAGCTATAACTAAAATGCAACACCAGTACTGGGTGACAAAACAAACTCTCTCTCGAAAACTTGGGAAAAAGGAGGATGAATGTATCGTTTCTTCAGACGCGGAATTGGATGCAAAACTTGCCTTGTTTCAGAGTATTCAAGAATCATGTGCATTTTTACAAAGAGTCATAGATAAATATCAAGAGCGGTTATGCAGTAAGTCATCACATTTCCAAGTTATACGCAAAATACTGAATTATATTTTAGAAATCTTAGTATTTTAATCTCCATTTGATGTAATAACACAATTTTTCCAGATCTAGCGCAGGAAGAAAACTCGATGGGTCGGTTTTTAAAAGAAGCGGGAAAACAAGATAAAACGAGAGCAGGAAAGATGATGTCAGCAGTTGGAAAATCCCTTTCGTATTCTGGGCAGCAGCGCCTTGCTCTTCGAGCACCTTTAGTTCGACTTTATCAAGAGGTTGAAACTTTTCGTCAAAGAGCAATTGAAGATACTTTGCAAAATGTTCAAGCCTTAGAAAAAGCGAGAACAGAATATCGTGCCGCTCTCAATTGGATGAAAAATATTTCCCAAGAATTGGACCCAGACACTACCAAACAATTAGAAAAGTTCAGAAAAGTTCAGACTCGTGTAAGGAGGTAGGCTCCTTTTTTTAAATCTTATCCTTTATCGTAAACGTAATCATAAAATCATTAAACATCAACCTTAATCATCAATTTTCTCTTGTTCACAGAGGGAAAGTTTCTTTCGACAACTTGACTCTCGATTGCCTTCAAAAAGTGGACCTCCTAGCAGCAGCGCGTTGCAATATGTTTAGTCACGCTTTGGTTTTATATCAAAGCACCCTTCTAAATTTCACTAAAAAATCCACACAAGCTTATTCGACAATAGCTAATAGTTTCAAGGGATATCAGCGTTACGATTTTATGGTTGTGCGAGAACTTGCAGAGTCTTCTACGAAATTGGCAAGGGAAACTGGTGGAGACGACGATATCGATGACAAAGACAAGTACGTAGTAAACACATTAGAAATGACCTGTCTTGTTTAACATTGAATTTTTGAATTAGCAATTGTTAGCAATTCATTGTTTAGTATCAAATTTAAAATTTCTCAGTTTATAACCCGTAAAATGACAGTGAATTTTTTCTGAGATACTAGTCGCCATCCCAAATTTATTTTCCTCATTACTAATACCTCATTTTTTAAACTTTAGATTATTATTCTTTGAAGACTATCACGATAGCGTGGAAGAAGCCCAAGAAGTTAAAATAGATAAAGCAAAGTTTGACGAAAAAAAGGACGAGAAACTTCTAGACTTAGAAAATGTTTCTCAAGACATGTTTGAATTAGAAAAACTCGATTTGAGTACTACTTCGAAAAACGGAGTTTCTCAAACTTCTACATTCCAGACAGATAAAGAGTTCGAAGACTTTTTTTCGAATTTAGTCCCAAATAAAAAAGATTCCTCAAAGAAAGCAGAAAACAGCAAGAATGTTTCTGAGCTTGAAAAAAGTTTAGCTGAATTGGATTTGGCCATGGATTCCTTCAGTGGCCCTACGTGTTTCGATTTCCCCTCTAATCCTTGTTTGACGCCACAGACGCCTCTAAATCCAAATCCAAATCTAAATCCAAATCAACCGCAAGCACCACTTGAACAATTGACTTCCGAAAACCTTGATTTGTTGAATGATATCCTAAATGGTGGACCAAATGCGAACATCGAGTGGGATTCTGTTGGAGATGATACGTTTTTACCACCAGGAATTTTGAAACAGAGTTTGGGTGACGCATGCCTTCCTACTGAACAGAAAAAGAAATCGACGAGCAGTGATACTGTAAGTAATGAAAGTAATATAAAGCAGATGCAAACATTTTATTTAAAAACTGTTTAATTTTTAATATTTCAATTTATTTTTTTTTTCAATTTTAAGAATTTTTTTTAGTTTAGAATTATTCATTTTTAATGGTTCCGTTTTCAGATTTTTTCTTTATGGTTAAAATTTAATATTATATAATCTTTTGAAGTTGTCTATAGAAGAATCGTATAGTTGGTTCATACAAAAAAAAAATAATAATTTTTTTTAATAAAATTAATTTTTTATAGAAGAGAAATAAAAGCGGAAAGCAGAAGGGCAATTCCTGGTTGGATTTGTTCGCAGAGTTGGATCCTCTTGCCAATCATTCGCTGGAGAATCTCTCGAAGGCCAATAATGCTCCAGCTTAGTTCAAGAAAAAATAATTTCTTAACAATTCAAAAGCAGTTATTCGTAATCATGTTGTTAAAGCCTGGCAACAAGATTAGGAATAAAGGAACAGGATGTGACAAATCAGGTTAATCGATCTACTCATTCTTCCCAATTTTCAATTTGTCGCGTTGAGTTTCCAAAGAGTGAAGGTTTTTAAATATTTGAATAATATCACGTCCAAATAAAGTTAGGTGTTAAGTGCTTCTTGAATAATCAAACACTTCATTTCTTTATTTATTTGGTATTGCGAAAAACATTCCATGTTCATGATTCCAGAAGTACTTATAAAGAAAAATGTAAACCTTAATCAATTTCGCGAACTATAAAAGAGTTTATACCAAAGATAAATATAATAAATACTTTATACCAAAGATTGTAGGTGTAAAACTGTTAAGAATCACAACCTTTTTGTTTTTCTTACTCTTGCATTTAAATATCGACGAAATTACTTTGTACATTTCAAATGAGTATAACTGTTTCACTGAACTTTTAAAATAACCGGATAATCGAAATCATCACTTTAAGAACCTATATTACGCTTCGTGTCGTGTCTGTAAAATTAACCACAAAGGGTTATAACAAAAATAAAAGAAGCGGTGCAAAGATACACTTTTTTAAATGTATTTACTACTATTAACTTTCCTATTTTGCTTTTATTACTGGTAATTCTGTTAACTGTTAATTTAAGAAAGCTATAATTTGGTTTTTGTTACTTACGGAGCAACAAATCGTCATTCAATCTATTGCACGAGTTTAGAATCGAAAGCAATTCAGATTTGCTTACTGCTTCCGATGCAGGTTTTAAAAGACCTACTTTGATTTTTATTCGATTTTTAAGGCTTAATTTTAATGAATTATGGGTTCGCGGGATCACAGTGTTAAATTGAAATTTAAAATATTACGGCTAATCCTAGCAATTGTACAAAACCTAACGCTGTTTGGCGAGCGGTTTGAGTTCAGGCGTCGAAAAACTGCGCTAGGGCTGTTTTAACTCTGAAACCAGAAATGATCTCATTAGTTCAAAAACTTATTTTAATGACTTGTTAAGAAAATAATTTGAATTTCAGATTTTTATGATAGAGTTTTTAAAATTTCAAGTTTCTAAATTCTAATATTTCTAAACTTGGAAACTTTTATTTACTTCCAATTACTGCTAAAATTAATTGTATCATTCAAAATATATTATTACTTACTTATCAAAGAGCTGCGAGTCTTTTGTGTGACGTAATTGTTGTAAGATTCGATAAAGTCCTAATTCTCGTAAGCGAGCTTGCCTTTGTGCGGCACCAGGTTCCTCTTTCCAGACTAGGTTGCACACACAAAAAATTGCTGCAACTTGCAGTTTCACATTACTGTGCATCTTTAAAATTAAGAATCGAAAATCAAAATTCAAAATCACCTGTTTTTCTCTTTACAATAAATATTGGGTTCTGAAACCTTAGGAACGCTGCAGTAGATTTAGCCTCTTATAGCTATTATTTGTGTTTGTTGTACGATTTCAGATCCCAATTAACTAGAAACTTAAATTAATCTACAAACCATATAGTCCGTAAGTTTCTTCAGCACATCCTCATTGGCCATTATGTGATCTCGTGCACGATCGCCATCGGCCACGTTAGCTAGGATACAAAGAGCTTGTTCCTTAACGTCAGCAGGGTGCTCAGGATCCTCAAGGACAAGTATGACTGCTTGCATTACATGAGTTGCATGTTCTCCCATTATGCGGTCGATATGAGCTTTCGTGGAGAGTAAATTTCGTAACAGACCTAATGTTTTCATAAGTACAGCCAATTCAGGATCAGCGAGCAGACGAAAAATCTGATCTGTTCCTAAGCATGAAAGTATTTGTGACTTAACCCTTTGCTCTGCTTGGAAAGCTACATTCATCAAGGCCCAGATTCCGTTGAGACGTAAGGCAGGATCCGGGCGTTTGGTGAGAGAACAAAGAAGCTCGACTCCACCTGATTCGAGAATCGGTTCTTTGCTGGGACTGAATTCAAGTAAGAGATTGCATAAGGTACTGGAAGCGACTGTTAACAAATCTTCCTCGCCTTCTCCTCTACCTGAAATCAGATTGGTAGTTGGAACAACTATTTAATAGTGTTTATTGAACTATGCGAAAAATTTTCTGAGAGATTCAGATCTAATTTAATGTAAATTTACCTTCTAACCCTTTATCTGCTCCGTGTAACAATTGCATTAACGGTCTCCAAACAGCGTGATCCTGAAAAGTGGTACGCAATTGTTGAACACTTCTAGAGAGAGAATGTAAACATCTAACAGCGGCTAACCGAACTCGAGGACCGCCAGGATCTTGAAGCCCAGAGACGACGTGTTCCATCAAACTCTGAGTTTCAATAATTCTCTTGCGAATATCTTCATCATTCGCTCCTAAGGATGCAAATGCTCTAAAGGCTGCCTGTCGCATGTCTTGAGATAAAGTTGCATCTTGAACCTGATAAATAGAATTAAAAAATGTTGTCTTAACAAATCTTAATTTAAAATACATATGTACAGTACTAACCTGGGGATGTGGCCTCAGAAATTCAGCCAAGGTAGGTATAAGATGATTACTAATGGAAGCCAGGCGTTGCAAGTCAGTATCGACTTCAGTTAGATAAGCTAAGGTCTCTGCAGCTGCTACTCTTTCCCGAGGAGGCCTATCCCGATGGCAAAGCCTTACGAGACAAGGTAAGGTTCTATAAACGACCCTGGGATCCGTTGAGGAAAGTGCGCCCGCTCTATGCATATAAGCTACGCAACGAGCAGCTTCAAGTTGAACTAGTGAACTTTTCTCGCGTCCCATCAACTGTCCTAGAACCGCAGGAACGAGTCTACCTTGTGGAGTATTGTTAGTTGAAGCCACAGCGACCATGGCAGAAACAGCGTGATTTTGGTAACACATATTAGCCAGACAAGCCAAAGCTGGTAGCTGAACTTCAGATAACGCGGAATCCAACTGAACAGCTAGTGTCTCGACAGCACCTCCTTTGGATAATGCATTTTGTTCCTCTGCAGTCTTAAATTTACAAAAAAATATGTATAAATTTAAAAATGAGCTAATCTATGTGTACATTTTGCGGTCATTTCTGAAAAAATAAATATTCTTTCGCTATTTTTTCTGAGAAATGAAAATTACCTTACAAGCTGTCGTTAAAATAGTAGCAATGCAAACTTGACACGTAACAGATCGACTCGCTAGTGAAAGAAGTCGAGGTACAAGGGCAGGATTTTGATAAATAGTGTGGACAGGAGCTGCTGAATGTTGGAAAACAGTGCGTAAACATCGCAAACATGCTTCCATTAATAAGTCGTTGACTTTTGCTTTTCCATCAGCAGGAGAATCTGGGACTATCGCAGTAAGAAGCACTTGTAAAATCAAGGGCACGACTCCAAGTTCTATGAGTGCTAAAACATGCTGATCAGTTCCTTTTGCCAAAGAACCCAACGTTACTGCAGCCTCAAGTCGAATCCGATCATTTATTGTACCAGAAGTGTCTCCCAAAAGCTGTAATAAACGAGGAACAACCCCTTGGGCAATCACTGAACCTTTTTGACGATTACTTCCAATCACAGAATTCTTCAGACACCTGTCAGAGTTTGGAAATAAAAATTCAGGGTTAGATCAAATTTATATTTAAAAATTTACAAAAGAACTTTATTTAAATGCAATGTTACAAGATATAATATCGGATTCAATAATAAAATACTTTCCTTATCGATACATTTTATGAAATTTTTTATAATTTATAATATGTAGGTAATTAATAAAATTTACATCTTTAGTAAATTAATCAATTTTACTACATACGCAGTTTTACTCTATAAGAAATTGCACAAAGTCTATAAATAACTTGGTAAACTAAAATCGAAAATAGATTATAGATCTGAAAAACCAAGGCTCTCGGTATATTTACGTGGAAGATATGTACAGATAAAGAAACTCAAAAGGTCATTGAACAGAGAAATTTGAGTAAATTATCTCTGAATAAAATGTATGAGCAGTAATAGGGTTTTGAAAATATTTTGAGGTTATGTTTACTAGAAAACTTACACAAGGGCGTCTAAACACTTTTGTGGATCCAGGGAGTAGAGTTCATCAATGTAGCTTCTTGAACTTTCTACGTCCTGTAAAATATAATAGAATGATTTGATTTTTTGTAAATAAGAGCCCAGATGAGTGGAGGGCCGGTGGAGCCCTTGAGGAGCTTTTGACAATGCATGATTTTAACTTACCATAAACGGCTGCATCACCGACACCATCGTTTTCCTATTCTTTTTCACATAAATATCGCCTTCTGTTACAAAACTGTGTGTTTTTCAAAAGGATTTCGCGAGGAAGTGGTTTGACGTTTGATTATTGAAGGATGTAAAGGAACATAGAGTTGATTGGAGTTGACACTATGTATGTGAATATATATAGTTTACTATATAGTACACATTTAAATTTACTATGATCTCCACAAATTTTCTGATTGGTTGGTGAAACGGAAATACACACACTTTTGGCGGACTCATTGAATTTTGTTTTATTTAAAAACTTTAAAATGGTTGGGGTGTCCACAATTTTTTACATTTAATTTTTTAATGCAGTAGAGAATGAAACTTTATTTGTTATACAGTTGATTACATCTTTTTAGAATGTCAACTAAGAACTTGGAGCGAAATAAGCACGAAATAACACTTGCTTTTTTTCGTTTTTTGGAGCATGTGACGCAATTAAACATAACCTATAACCTGATAAGTCATATCGTCATATTATAAAATTATTCGAAAGGAGAATTAACTTATCACAAATTACAACAAAAAATCATAAATGTGTGTTTATAATCGAATTTCAAAGAAATTAAGACACAAAATTGCTTACTAGAGCATTTTAAATGTAATTTTTTAAAGATTAATTTAGTGTAGTGCAAAGGGTGCAAAGACCTGAACGATTCAAGTGTGCCTGAGTAAATTCGGCATTTTTTCTAATTAAAGTTGTTAAAATATATAATAAATATAGATTTTATTAACAACTAGAGTCGTACACTCATTAATTCATCAACTGGATCTTAAAATATTAAAATTTCAGGACGAAAATGGCATTTTGTAAAAATATCCTGCTTCGTACGCGATCAGGTTTGTGTACTTTTATTTATATACAAATATATCTCAATTTTGTTGGCATTTACTGTTTTTTATTCGTGTTATAATTTTTGAAAATTGAAAAATGTTTAAATATTTTAGATTAGAGAGATTTTTGCTTTTACAGAAGTCAAGACGATAGTCAATGGATTTCAAACCTCTTCTGCTGTATCTATAGACCAGCGTTGGAGATTTCAGTAAGTAAATGCCTTTTTAAAAATTAAAGTGTTATTAAGAGTCAACATTTTTGGTGACTTTCTTCTTAAAAATTTGTGTTTACTTATAGTTGAATTTATTTTTGTAGAAACGGGTTGACTGAGAATCCAAATGCATTTGGACCACTAACAAATTTACCAGATTATTCGTTTAAAGATGGTAGACCAACACCCTACGGAGTTAATCAGAAAAAGAAAATTATCAAGAATCGAGAATATGCAGTAAGTACTTAAAACATTTAATTCTGAATATGTTATTCTTTATTTATATAATAGTATTACGGATACTTTAATAACGATTAATGTTTTAGGCTAAAATTGTCCGACTGGCTGGGGAAATAGATTATGCTGTGGAACGATATCATCAAAAAATCAAAGAAAAACAAGAGGAACAACGAAAAATTCTCGACAGCAAATTGAAAGCAAAAGGCGAATTGTTATTGCAGCAAAAGAAAGATTCTTAGTTTATTTTTACAATTTATGTTAATTGTATAGAGAATAGAAAACAATTTAAATGATTTAATTCCCTTTTTTCTTATTATGTAAAAAAAGCTTTAGATCAAACTTAAGTGTCTAACTTTTGCTCAAATAAAAGTTGTTTTAGAAATTCTATGCCAATTAAAAAAATTGTTTAAAAAGAAAGTTAAAACCTTATAAACCTTATAAAGGTCGATTTTTGAAATTAAGAATTTAAGGGCGTGGGATACTTTATCATAAAAGCAATTTAGTTTCTCTAACTTTACATTCGCAATAATAAAATTTTTTGCTAAATAGTCCATTTACCATCGTTTCATGTAGACGGAGATAAAGGCCTAGTTTTAGTGACAAATATTTATTATTGTGAACTTAAAGGTGACGAAATAAAATCGCTCTTATAGTAAAGTATCAAATGCCCTTTAAAATACTTTAAAAACATACAGTATGTTTTAAAATTAATTAATCTGATTTACATTTATAAACAGAAAATGAATTAATATAATTGTTTAATATACGGTATTTACAGTTTTAAAAAGCGCGCCTATGAAGTTGCGCATGCGTCCATTTATCGTCTGCTGTTTGTGTTGGGTTGCGCTGTACAGTGTACAGTCAGTACGTTACACTTTAAAAAGTTTTTTGACAGTTTGGATGTAAATAATTTTGCATTTTCCGCAATTTACTATTTTTAACTTAATTACTTTTGACCAGTGAATTCCAAGAGTTCATAAAATGAATTATTTTGATAAACTGAGGTTAGAAGGAAAGAAATTAGATGAAGGAATCCATAAAATGACAGAAATATGGAACGCACCTCACATTCATATTGGTAGGTCCTACATCAGATATACAGAAACTGTAGAAGATTTGGAAGAAGCAGCAAAAGCAAATGCAGCAGCTGAAGCTTTATCAAAATCTGTGGCTGAGTTGAAGGTTAGAAATTTGTACAAATGTTGAGAAATCATATTTTACACAATTCTTTTATCTTGATTAGAATTTGTACATTTGTTTTAAATTAATGAATAAACTACAGATTTTGTCTTTTTCACAGGAGGATTTAATTATAGATCTCGAAAAGAGTGAACAAAACCTATCAGAAATGCGACAATTTATGGAAGAATCACAGAGTATATACGAAGATATGGAGCAGCAATGCAGCGATATTGAATTACTTTTTACAGAGAATGGATACGTGCCACTAGAAGACAATGACACCATAAATAATGGGTAGATTGATTGATGTTGTCTTATTTGTTTATTTACATTGCCGTCAATAATATTAGAATTATATATAGATTTTAAATTTATTATCCTTGATTTTTAAATAATTTTTCTCAGGGAAGAAAAAACAGATCTCGAAGCAGATTTAACAACGACGAATTCGAGAAGTTCTGACAGCCTGGAAGTTGAATGTACACCCTATGTATCCTGGAAATCAAAAATGAAGACATTTGATGCGTCAACTCCACAAATAAACGGGGTTTTTATTAAGAAAGAAATTAAGGAAGAATCGCCTATAAAATCTACAAATAATTTGGAAATTTCTCTGGCTGAAAAATTACGTTTAAATAATATTCATACACCTCTTCGGCAAAGCCCTCGAGAACCCATTTTATCTCGACATTACTATGAATTAGTGAAGAAAAAGGAATTCATTTAATGTTAATTAATTTACATATCAGGGACCAGAAATCACTATAATCAATCAGGTCTCGTAGATAATGATTGTACTTTATACTTCTACATATGTACAAATTTTAAACATTTCCATTGGTACTCACTTACATGAGAACTCCAAAATGAGATTGATGGAATCAGATTTGTAAATGTAAATTTAGATCTATAGATCGACATATTATGCAATGTTTTTTACTGATTCTTATCCATAATTTGAATTATTATAAACAGACTATGTAATTTTATTTGCCAAAGTTATTTTATATGTAATGTAATTATTTTTAAAATCAAAAGACTGATGAAAAGAAGCAAAAATGTGTGTATAATCACTTGTACCTTGTCAAATTCTCACTAGATTTTAGAATAGGGTTCTCGTTCGAAGAAAAAGTCAAGTTGATAATTTTTTAATTTTAATTTTTAACTTTTTGTTGCAAAAAATATTAATATTTTATCAATATTTTATTAATATGTTATCAATATTTTTTTATTGATATTTATTTTTTAACATTTATAAGGGCGTTAGACCTATGTACGTTAAGCTCAAAATACCATTCTCCATTTCACTCAACGAAAATTACAGATAAATATTTTTTCGCTCTATAGCACTACAATCTTTTTTCAAATATAAGACTGCGTACAGAGCGAAAAAATATTTAGTTTCTATACTTTTAGCATAAAATGAAGAATTCACAATTTAACCTCAAAATTCAATATTTTAATTTTACTTAAAAAATACTTCAATTAGATATTTTCTCGCACTGCATACATATTTTTAGTTAATAATTGTTTAATTCCACCGAGCGAAAAAATTTACATTTTAATATTTGTTAAATAAAAAGAAGAAATCGAATTTTTATATTAGAATTTGGCTCCAAAACCCGAAGAGCTCTTTGCGCAATTTACTCTCCTGATACATTTGCCTGGTGTTTGCATGTCGACTCTGCTATTGGGTAAACCGAACAAGCACGAAAATTCAGCCTGGATTATCAGGAGAACATTATGCCCGAGGAGGTATTCGGTGGTTTTACGTCAATACGCATGCGCCGCGCGGGAAATTTGAATTTAGTTTTAAGGGCATGTGTTACTTACCATATGGGCAAGTTTAAATAACCCGGGTTTTGTTCTACAATTTTTACATTTTCAAAAAAATTTTAGTCAACATCCATCCGTGTTCACGTTCTTGACGGATGTTGACTATAATTTTTTTGAAAATGTAAAAATTGTAGAAAAAAAAACGGGTTATCTACATTTGCTTATATGGTAAGTAACACATGCCCTTAATACAGAGCTACGAATACCTCCTCGCACATGATGTTCGTCTGATACGTTCACGTGGTGTTTGCTTCTCGGCTCTGTTATTGGATAAACCGGAGTAAACGCCAAAACTTAGTCTTCGGTATTAGGCGAACATGAAAATGGAGGAGGTATTAGACGAGTTCTTTGCGGATTATGTTCACCTGATACAATCGCCTGGTCTGCATTTTGGCGTTGCTATTGAATAAACAGAAAACTGAAAACCGGTGTCCATTATATGTGTTAATATAAACTAGATTCGATAAATTATAGAGATACATACAGACATATCTTGAGTAAACAAGATATCTAACGGAAACTACATAATGAGTAAGTTTAATGTTTTATATAATTAATCGAAAAATTTTGATTAATTAGTGAATTGTTACCGAAACATAAAATTTTTCAAATTTTTAGGTTATGTTTACATTTCTTTAAATTTAATTAATATGATACTTTACAATTAATTTGCTTATGTTTACAGACACATTACCGAACAATTTTCAAGGAAAGGATATTTTTGAACGAATGAACTTTTTGTATCAAGTACGTACGTAAAAATAAATGAATTATTGTATTACCAAAGATATATCTTTGGTATTACTAAATTAAATTCGTCTTTATTGTGGAATCTCTTAAGGGCATGTGTTACTTACCATATGAGCAAATTTAGATAACCTGGGTTTTTTTCTACAATTTTTACATTTTCAAAAAAATTATAGTCAACATCCGTCAAGAACGTAAACACGAACGGATGTTGACTAAAAAGTTTTTGAAAATGTAAAAATTGTAGAAAAAAACCCGGGTTATTTAAACTTGCTCATATGGTAAGTAACACATGCCCTTAAAAGATATATAATTCTGTTTTTTAATATCATTTTATTTAAATTTGTACACAGTTAATAGATGTGACATTCAGTTAATAATTAACGCCCAATTTCTTAAAAGTCAGTTCAAAATTTCAAACAATTAATTTGCAGGTGAGTCAAAGTGTGGTTAATCAGAATCTGACCCTGGCCTCAAACTATAATTCCTTAATGATTGACTGTGCTAAGAAAGGAGTACTTCGAATGTAAGTTATTTAAAATAACAAATTAAAATGTAAAATTTTAATTTATATGCATATGTAAAGAATATAGTATAATCAATGTTCTTTTCAGGGAACCAGATATAAAAAGAACCATGTGCAAAGCCTGCCAATCTCTTCTCATACCTGGGAAAACGGCGAGAGTGAGATTGGTATCAAAGCCAGTGAAAGCTGTTAAGTGGACTTGCTTAGCCTGTGGAAACAGCAAAAAATTTCCTACAAAGAAAGGATATAAACTCTGGTGCAATCAAACGGAAGCTATACGCAGTGTCTTCGGTTACACTCCAAAGCCTCGAATAGAATGTTTAAAGTCCAAGATTGAATCTTCCAAATCCACCTTGGAAAAGGAAATCAAGATAGAAGAAGATCCAACAGAAAAGGAGAAAAAATATATCGATAAACATAAAACCTCATGTTCATCTTAGAAAAAAGTACTTTTCTAATTTCAATTTTTCTATAATTCAGAGTCTCTGACATTAGTTTTTTCGATGTTTTTTAAAATAAATTATGGTGTTTATAATCATTCAATTTGTATAGCAAATTTATTTCAATATTAATTATTTCTAAATGTTGGGGTTCAAAATAATAATAATTGTAAAACAATTGATAACAGATACATACAGTATGAATATTTTATATTAATCACTTACATAAAATATGTTACAATATTACAATCAGTTCATGATTAGGAAACAGAGAATTTCTTCACTACCAGTGATAATAATAACCATCTAACAATAATATAATGACAATGGATTGTACTAAATGTTCTATTATGATCGTGTTATTTATTCGATTATGAGCTATTCGTACGGTGTGAGCCGTTCGCAGTAACCTTCGAAAATCGAATCGCATTTGAATGGGGACGGCACAAGAGACAAAATACTTAACAAAGAAAAAAAAATATATAAAAAAATGAGTTTGCCCCTTTGATTCTGGATACATTAAGATAGTCTCGATTTTTTTTTTAAAAACGCAAGCACTCGAGATTCATTGCGAACGACAACATCTTTTATTTAACTATGATATGACTATGTCCGCCCATCATCTCACCGAAAGATTAAATTAACCATTAATTATGCTTCTTAATAAGATTCAATCACAGATTTGTCAGGTTAAAACAGTCGCTGAATCTTTATTCAACTAAACAACATACGTAACGAGTAATGAGTAACGGTGGATATTTTCCTAACTCGGCAGTGATAACCACATTTATAAAAAACATAACTTAGTATATAATATATAAGTTTACAAAGTATGTAAAGTTACTATACAAAACGACGAAATAATCGCAAAGTAGAAATGGGCTGGACGGAATCTACACATTTAACTATACTGATGTCACTAGTAACTGATTAAATTGATCTTCGTCCTAACATTAAATTATAAGATGAAAGTGCCAAAAAGTGAAAGAAAAGAAGTCCCTGCATTGTGCGAATTAAATTTCTCTAGTGCAACTTTTATGTTCTTCTCTTTCACTCTGGATTCAACCTTTTCACTTTCCGTAAAAGTTTCGCGAGGCGTAATTTTTCTAAGATGCGTGGATTTCACGAAATTCTTACGAAAGTTAGCAATCCTCATTTTCAAGTTTTCAAACTCAAAAACTTATACTATAGAAGATAAATCAGTTACTGGGACAGTCCTGTTTACATATATTTGTCGTGCCAAGCTTCAGTGTCACAAATACTGTCTTTTGAGCTTTTATTTCGCATCCTCTTTTCACAAACTTTAGTTTGGCATCGTACACATATATACATGTACATAATATTGGCTACAAGGAATGTATACGTATGGTTTCATTAATATCAACTCTATCATTCTCAGTTTGAATCATTCTTACAACTGGCATTTCACCTTCGCTTAAAAGTCATGATTTCGTATAAAAAGTATGATGAAGTTTCTCTAACGATTACGTTATTTTGCTTGATAGTTGATACTTAGAAACAAAGTTTCTAATATGTACTTTTCTGGGACAACCCGTAACGAAAACTTAAGCGAAGGTAAAAGCAGATTCTTAATTAATTGTCTAATGAAACACAATCTTATTTTATAATACAATGATGAAAGAATGCAATCAAATTCGTTGAAATTGGTTTCTAGAAGCGCTCTAAATTTTCTGGAAGCTCAGTCTTCTCAGAATAATTGATCGAGAATGAATATAATGAAAAAGTGAACGCCAGTACTTACACGGAAGATTAACCATACTACCCGGTTATTGTCAAAGTGGCACAACCGTGCAAGTTCAGTCGTTTTATTTTTTCGTAAAACGCATACGAAAAAAGAAGTAAGAATGGAAAGCGAGCTCACAACGAGAAAATGGAATTAAGTTCTCACACAAGCCCAGAAACAAATTGGGGCTGGCCATCACGATCGAGAGTGAGTTGTGGCATTACATTTGCCGATGGCTGGAAGGTGGAACCTTGGAAACCCATTGCAGCTTCATACATCTGAAACGAGAGACGCTTCGTTGAAGGGCTAGCCCTTGTCGGTAATAATCCGAGATTAATAAATATGGCTCACGTTGCGATTTCCAGGCAAAGTTGTGTAGTCAGGAGTTGTAGGGCGATGCCTGTTAGTTGGTAGCGGGTGTTGAATTGTTGCATAAGTGTTGTCTTGAGATGTATCGCCCATGCCAATGCTTACGTTGCTTCCACGTCTCTCAGGTCCGAGACCACCTTCTGGTTCACTAAATACCTGCATTGTCAACTCTTGTTCCTCATATAATTTTAATTTCCTGAAAAATTGAAGAAATAATCATTTGAGTATTACAGTGAAATATTAAGGATTATTAATTCAGGATGTAGACAAAATTTAAAGGTTCTCACTGTTCGATCCATAGCGGATTTTCGGTTGTATTTAGCTCGTCTATGATCTGCTTTTTGATTAAACCATCTTTCTTCCTGATGTCATTTGGAACGGTGATGACCCTAGAATTCATAGACGATAAATTAATCATTTCATTCCAATAGCATTGAACTTATTTAAAATTTGAAAAATTAATAAAATTAGAGAGTATAATTTTCTCTAGATGCTGATTTCGTCCTTGAGAAACTATATTATCGAAATCAACGACGGAAAATTGCGTAAAAATTGTATGTCAGTTTAATTACCAATGGCGTAGACAACAGCAAACGACTGTGACTGTTACAGCACCGACTAGAAGAACGACGAGGAGAGCTATTAGTGCAGCCAGAGCGGGATCGAAAGGTTCCTCCTGAACTCCTGCATACGCCGGCTGTAATTGAAGTTGACTTTTAAATTTACAAATAGATCTTAATTTAATAAAAGTTTACCATTACCTATTATGAAATATCAACTAACCACAACATTCTCGATAGCAACACCAGCATAGTAATGTTTTAGAAAATCGTATTTGGCATCGATAACCTTAAGGACGTGAGAAATCGGGAAAATCGTTTGCGTTTTTGGATTCACGACGTGAAGATACATGTCACACCTAAAAAAGTTTAATTTTAAGATTCCATGACTGTTAAATTTGAATCGCGTCAGACTTTAAGAGTCCAATCTTTTCCTTTTTACTTACCAATCTCTTCGAATATGACCAGATCCATCAACGTGGTATCTAATATCATCAACAACAACTCTACTTTGTGTAGCGTTCGATAATTCGGCTACAATTTCATCTCGTTCACGATGAACTTCTTCGGGAGGTCGAGACAAAATTACTCTTATCAGTTGCGAAGGCTCAAAGACCCAAACCTTGAAAAATTTACAATTCAGCTCTTATTCATAAATTACAAATATGCTCTTATTTCTAATTATTAAAATACTAATTTTAACTTACGTGGACTTTAGCAGTGGTGAATCTTTCAGGAGAAGCAGTTTCCTTGGCAACAACCTCGACGATAAATCTATCTTGATTATATTCCGCCATGTATCCACTCGTTACCAATTTTCCATCTTGAGTAACGTTGAAAGGACTCGGAACAATCGAGCCACTCGGTGTTTCTGATCCGTATTTGTAGAGATTCGCGCGGGCTACGTAATACTGAAGCGTCCCATTGTCTCCGAGATCTAAATCGGAAGCTGTAACTTTCGCAACGAATTCATTGATGTTCGCCATAGAATTAATTCCGGCGTAGTAATCACTGCGTTCAAATACTGGAGGATTATCGTTTTCATCAAGAATAGTTATCGTTACGTTTGTGTGGCCATGCTCCGGATTTTTATTCGCGTGATTCGAGCCCCGTGGATCAATATAGAGATCTGGATCATTTGCTGCAAGGATAGAAAGCACATAGCTATCTCGCTTTTCTCGGTCAAAGGATTTATTCGTGTAAATGCTGCCATCAGATTTGTCGATGTAGAAAGCAGCATCCATATTTCCTGGAAAATAAATTTTACGAATGGCAGAAAAAGTTTAGGATAATAGGCAAAAAAGTAAAAAGTATTAAATTTGTTTCTCACCAGTTAAGATGTAATAATAAACTTTAGCATGCCTTCCTTCATCTTTATCCTCAGCCACAACTTTTCCTACGAAATAATCCTTCGGTCTATTTTCTGGTACATTGAAAGTATAATCATCTTCGAATTCAGGAACATTATCGTTCGTGTCGACTAATAATATTGTAAGTAAACGCAAAGTTTCGTATGCAGTTGGATTTCCATGATCAGTTGCTACTAATACCAGCTGAAAATATACACAATTTATTGAATAAAATCTAGAAATTAGAACTTAAAAACCGACAATAAATAAAAGAAAAGGTTCTAAACGAAATTGTACCTCAAATTTGTTCTTAACTTCCCGATCGAGGATTATTTTTGCACGCAATTCGCCAGTTTCTTGATTAATTATAAATTCTTCTGTTTCTTGGACGTTTTTGTTCCCAACTTTTAAGTGATAACTTATTTTTCCATTTTCTCCAGGATCCTTGTCGGTTGCTTTTACAGTCATGACAAGATAATTCGGCACTCCAGCATTCTGAAATTAATAAGAGAATCGTTTTTAAATATTCGAAAGAATAAGATTAAATGAGAAAAGTTTATTGAAAATTATGAAAGAAATATTATACCTCGGGAACTTCAACAGTAGCGTTTGGCAGTTCGGGTAAGATGAATTCTGGTTTATGTTGATTAACCGATTTTACTCTGATATCGACGTAACATGTATCAGAATGTGGACCTTTTCCCCCTCCATCTTTGGATTCGACTTCTATTCTGTAAGTACCGGTTCTTCCAAGAAGAGAAACTGCTGGGTACAAAATTCCATTTTCTGAATTTAAGGCAAAAGAATGATTTGTGTCTCCTCCTATTATTGTATATCTAACTTCTCCATTCAATCCCTCGTCATTATCGACTGCTCGCACCTTAAAAAAAAACAACATAAATTTACAAAATATTAAATACAAAATTATTGTGCTTTGAAAAAATTGCAATATTGCTTCAAATTACCTGCAATATAGCAGCAGGTGGATTAACTGGAAGATTCTCAGCAACAGAAGCTCTGTAACTATGTTGAGTAAAGATAGGCCTATTGTCATTAACATCTATCAACTTTACAACCACTGGAACTGTAGTTGACCTTCTAGAATCCAAAGGAGCTTCATCACTTGCCATTACAGTTAAGGTAATTTCTGGAGTGACTTCTCGATCGAGAACTGTTGCCGTTCCCACGGTAATTTCTCCAGTTTCATGACCTAATAAAATTAGAAACCATTTACTAGTTAGAATTTCATTAATTGCAAGAAAAACTTACTCAACTCTAAAATAAGAGAAATTATTTTTCTGCTAAAAACGAAAGAATAAACTAAGTCGTACCGATATTGAAATCTGAAGCATGTTCTCCTATCAGGCTATAACTGACTTTACCAAAAGTTCCTTCATCTCCATCCACAGCTTTAACAACCGTGACATGAGTTCCTGGTGGTGAATTTTCCTCCACCGAAGCGTTATAAGATTTTTGTTCAAAAATCGGATCTTGATCATTAACATTTATGATAGCAACTGTCACCTTTGCAGTTGAAGAAAGCTGCGGAACACCTGAATCGTAAGCAACTACTGTAAACTCTAGCTGTTTAGTTTCTTCATAATCAATTTTCTGACTCGTTCTCACAATTCCTATAAACAACATAAAGTTAAGCTTAGAAACTTTAAAAATTATAATTTATTATAATATATTACTATAAACCTTACCAGTAACATTATCAATGTTGAAATAAGGACTCGGAGGTTCAATCGCATATCCTGCAATATTACTATCAGCATCAGTAGCCGTAAAACCTCCGACAACAGCACCAGTTGGTTGTTCTTCTTGCATCTCAATCAAATAATTTGGATCTTCTTTTGTCCAGGGTTTAGCGAATTCCGGCGCCAAATGATTCACATCGATAATAGTGATTACCAACGTGCCTTTGCCTTGTTGTAAACTTGGAGCTGTTATATCCGTAACAACGATGTTGATACTCACAGTTGCAGCCACATCCCTATCCAAAGGTTTGACAACCGAAATTTGACCAGTCTTTTTATCCACAGCGAAGAATTCTTTGAACGAGACTATACTCGCATTAACTTGTTGACCGTTTCGGTCAATCGCTGTTATCGGTTCCGAAATCGCGAAGTTCAAAGCTTCTGGCTTTGGACTGTCAGGATCAACGGCTTTCAAGGTCGTGAAGACGGTTCCAATTGCTGTATCTTCTGTTACTTCAGCTCTTTGGATTTCTGGAGTGAAATAAGGCGGCTTATCGTTGCTATTTTCCACATGAATCATCAAAGTTGTTGTTCCTGTTAAACTTGGCGTTCCTAAAAAAAAATCCAGCGTAAAATAAGATAATTCAATTGAATAATCAATTTAAATTCGAAAGTGAAAGTCCTTACCACCATCGAATGCAATCACTTCCACGTGGTAAGTATTTCTTTCATCGTAGTCGAGTTTTCTAGAAACAGTGACAATTCCAGTTGTTTCATTGATTGCAAAGTCATCAAATGCCCCTTTCTGAATTCTGTAAGTCAGTTCTGCATTTACGCCACGGTCAGCATCAGTCGCCAGTATTTCCTCGACGATAGACCCTTTTATAAAAATATTTCTTTTATATAAAATATTTGTGTACTTGTTCAAACTTATAACTTAAAGGAAAGAACTTGTTAATACCTGGGGCGGATAATTCGGGGATACTAGCTGTGTAAAGATCATGAGGAAAGACAGGAGAGTTGTTGTTTACGTCACGAACAGTGATGTTTACGGTTGTATTGTCGGTAAAAGTTCCGTCGCTAGCTTGAACTGTAAGAGAAATCCAGTCCTGACTAGAATTTGTGACAGCAACAGGACCTTTGTTAGTGATGGATATTACGCCAGTATCCGGGTCGATCTTAAAGAGACCCTTTTCGTTTCCATCAATGAGAGAATATGTAATTTTAGAGGTCTTGTCCTTGTCCCTTGCCTGAACTTTCAACTCAGGCTCGAATTTATCTGCTCCTTCGTCTACAACTGCTCGATACTTCGCTTGTTGAAAACGCGGGGGACTATCGTTTGCATCAGAGAGAGCAATCTTCAAAGAAACACTTGTTGTTTGACCTTTACCATCATCATCAGTTGCCTAGAAAAATAAAAAAAAAAACAAATTTTAAACATTCCAATTTTCGCTTGGATATGAAAATCAGAAAAATTGAAAACTAGAATCCTACTTTATAATTTAGGAAGTACTGAGATAGTTCTTCGTAATCAAGACAAGGTGAAGTTCCTGGAGTTGGACAGGGAGCAACTGTAATGCTACCTGTTTTTTTATCAACTGCAAAATGCTCAGAGCCTTGGCCAATCAACTGGTAAACAATACCAGCGGCTCCAAACCTGTAAGATACCAATTATCTAAATCATCTAAATTATCTAGAATTCTAGAATACCAATTCTATAATACAATTCAAGCGGAGTAAATTAGCAATAACAGCAAATTAAAACGGATGAGATCAAAGTCTTACCGGCCACTGTCACGATCTTTAGCAGTAATTGTTGCAATTGGACTCCCAGGTTCTGCAGTTTCAGAAACAAGAGCCGTGTAAGTTGGACTTGCAAATGAAGGCGCATTATCATTAGCATCGATAATTCCGACAGTTACAGTAGCAGTCGATGAGAGCTTCGGATCGGTTTCTAGTTCCTCTGCTATCACCTGCGAAGAATTAAGCAAATAAATGGTTATAAATTTTACTTCCTTTCTTCAGCAACAAATTAATGAAAGTTATATAACTATAACTCAAGAGGGTCAACAAGAAGTTTATTCAAGATCTGTTTTTCTCTCAAGGGATGGAAAATTAGAGAAGTCAAGCCAGAGGCGAGAAGTAATTATATTACAAATTGCTCACTAGAATGATAAACTTCCTCTGGTTGGGATTCTCGTAGTCTAGGGAGCCGTTGATCACACGAATATTGACCGAGGTACTTCCGGTTGCTTGGGTTGGCTCGACGGCGAATGCACCAGTTATATCATCTAATCGTAGAGAGAATACGGAATTTGAACCCTGAAAAAAGTAATTGGAAACATGGAAATTAAATTATGTTGCGCTGTATTTTTTAAAGCGGAACTAACAAGTTTTCGAAATTAAATTTGCGGAATGGATATTAAAGTTATAGATATTTAATTTATTTGATTTGATTTAAAGGAGATGATTACCACATCAGGATCCTTGACAGTCATGTCCAAATGTGGAAGGGAGGTGCCGTCGGGAACATTTTCCGGAATTTCGATTTTGTACTCTCGCTGATTGAAAGAAGGTGGCTCGTCATTGACGTCTTTAATAGTCACAGTGGCTTCCGCTGTTGAAACTGTCGACTCGTCGTTTCCTGATACGCCGTCGATTAGCTCTCGTGCTTTCACCGTCAGCGTCAGGACACCAGTCGAATCCTGCAGAGCCTCTCTATCCAGAGGTTTTGCTGTTCTCAATTCACCAGTTACAGAATCCAGAAGAAAGTAATCGAATGGATCTGTTAAAAATTGCAAAAATTAAAATAAAAATCTTAATGATTTGAATACTTCAACGAAATAACTTAATTTTTAACTTAAGATTTTTCGATTTAAGAAATGTAGTTTCTTTTCAGGAAGCTATCAGCAACTACTCGTTTTAAAAGCTGCAATTTCGAACTTTACAGAAGAAGATAAAGAAATCACATTAGAGAACAGAGGAGATTCTAAAATGCTACTTACTGGTGACGAGCTCGTAAACGATCTTCCTCGGCATGCCTCTATCACCATCCCTAGCTTTTACAGTCATGACCAAAGTACCAATTGGATCATCTTCACGCACCACTCCCGTCAGCGAATCCAAAAACTCAGGTGGACTATTTTGTATATCAGCAACTTTGATCTCAACTCCAGTAGTCTTATTGTTTGTTCCATCCTAGTTTTTCAAGAAAACATATTTAATTATCCTTTTAACTACAAAGTATTCCATTTCCATTCCTCGTTCCAACTTTAATTGAAGTAGAGTACCTCCACTGTAGCTTTTTTCATAGATGCTTTGAAAAAGTTAAGAAAAAAAGTAAGAGCAGTCTAAAAAACTTCAAAGAAAGGTCTCTTTCTTCAATTTAAAATGATAAAAAAACAGTTTGATTTTTGGTATCCAATATATCAAATCATTTAAGTAAATACTGTACTTTTCAATAAGAAATGTTCCTTAAAATAAGTCTTGATGAAAGATTTTAAGTTAAAATCTCAAGAACTAATTAAGTTGATGGTGACATTGGCTAGACTCATAATTAGTGATAAAGAAAATATAGTGACAAGGGAATAAAGCTTCAAATGAAGTTGTTTTTCTGGGTAGCTAAATAGAGTCCAAAAAGCGAAGTTGTGATAGCAATTAGTGTTCCAGGTATTATAAGGATTAATTAGTTCTGCTATTCGTTTGCATATACGTATCGTCTGCAATGAAGAAGTCGGAAGGAGGAAGAAGAAACAACCGAGCAATTTATATCAATTTTTGAGTTCCACTCACGCTCGCCATGAGAAGCAGCTGGTAGAAAGGTCTCTCCTTGTAGTCAAGAGGCTGTCGCAGAACCAGAGCACCCACGTACGTGTTTACGCTTTTTTCCACATCTTCTATTCCAAACTTCACGCAAGCATCAGGAAACTGAAACATATCAAAGTTCAATAAAATTTTATTCAATTTCTTCACAGCTTTTCCTCCATTTCCGAATCAAAGATCTAATATCACTCTATTCTCAGGTCTCAGCAGAAGATTTAAAGAAAGACTAGCAAATTTTCTTTTTACATTTATAGAATAAATGTTGAAAGTTGAGAATTTTTACTAGTGAAAATACTAAATGTAAAAAAAATATGACACTTTAGTATAATCTATCTTAAAGTTTTCAAAAGAAGTTCTGTTTAATGCGAGATAAAGAGTGGAAATATGAAACTGATGGTCCTGATTTAAAAACCATGAAATCGTAGGTACAGGGATATTTTTTCTAGTTTTTTCAAGAATTAAAAACGGGGTTAATGCTATTCTTAAATTTAATATATCTCGCATCACATTTACTCGTATAGTTGCTCGTGTTATTGTCAAGCGAGAGACAGTAAAGCTTGATGCCATAAATCCACGGTGGATAGTTATTTAAAAGGCTTTGCAGTTTTATTGCTCGTATAACGTTCTGCTGAATTCATTAGGCGGATATGATGTAGACGTCCACGTATAATAGCCGTACACATCCTTTTCTACTCTTTCAGTAAAGACTCGGAGCCAAGAATAAACTATAGCTCTCGAATTATTGTTCTTCTTCGAGTAATGTGTTATTACCAGAGTAGCATTTTTACTTTATTACTAGTTTCGTTCAGAAAAATAGCAGGAATGTATCAGTATAAAAAAAATTCAAGACAACTAGCAGATTTGGAAATATAATTGAGAGCTAAATAAAATGAATATAAATCTTTCAATCTTTCAATATTATTATATGTTTATTCTATAGTTCAACGGCACCCAACCGAATACAACACCGAGCTAAGCGCTGCTTAACATCTTCAGTGATTGAAAGAGAAGCCTTAAACCATTCCATATTTCCAAGCAGAATAATTGTACGGATTAATTGTACGCTATAATAAAAATCTTTATTGAGAAACCATACAATCCATTTAAAGAAAATTTGGTGGCTTTTTCTAAACAGCAACACAAAAATTCTTAAATGGCTAGCTTATCCAGCTTTAATTATAATCCTATCTATATTTATCAAAAAGATAATAACACATTACAATAACTTTTCCTTTCTTCTAGTTCTATAATTAATTTTTCTACTATAAGAAATATGCATACTAATTATTCTGAAATACGGTACTTGCTGCGGTATGATTTTTTATAATCCTTAGCTCAAAGATTTTCACATATATGATTGGTTTTTTTTTGGAGATCAACCTAGCAGTGTAAAGTTAGTTTTGTACATTCAAATTTTGTTGCTTAGAGGTTCTCCTTTCGCTGGTTGATGGAGGACCTGTAAAATCTGAGAAAGGCATTGAAAAGAATACTGAGATGTATTTTATTTAAGGTGTACTTACTTGCGGTTGAGGAATACAAGTCAGCTCGATATTTTCCCCGAGTAAATCAGGATCAGTGACTTTGATAGCAGGCAAAATTATCGTGCCAACTGGAGTGTTTTCAGCTGCAACTGCCTCGTAAGGAATTCCTTGGAATTGCGGGGGATTGTCGTTTTCATCTAGGACGATTACGTATGCGTCCACTCCCACAATGTTTGGTTGTTGTCCTGCGGGAACTTGATCCTCCAAAGTCACTCGGAACCGAATCGTGTCGTTTTCCTGAAATCAGAGAACATCTCTTGATAATTCAATTTTTTCAACCTTAAAAGCTCTCAAAAATTATTGAATATGACATCTGATATTTTGTTGCTTCAACAGAGGAAGTCTATTTAAAAATAACTTTACAGGTCCATATATCCTGTGCAAATAAAAACTACATGAAATTAAATGTAAAAAATATTGAATCAAAAGAAAGTAAGAACATTTTCGCCAGTTATATAAATTGCTATGCAAATTTTTGTAAACCACTTGCATTTTGAATGAAATTTTCTGAAAATGTAAACCACTAAACTGAAAATATTACGAGAGTTGATCTGAACTCTGAAGTTTATCGTTTTGGTCGTATTCCTTCAAAACTTGGGCACGAAAGTTTGGAATCGAAATTTATGCAAAAAGTTGAAAGATATTCAAATTTCGCATCCTTAGACTTTCCATCCATATATATGTATGCAACCTCGAAGTTTACCAGGAGTGGGAGGATCATACATGATTCGGTTGGACTCATTCTTCTTTCTATTTGTAGGATAATTCGCTCCATATTCTTTTGTTTCCTGTCTGGCCCAGATGGTAGCGGTAGGAATTGTTGGAAAGGCGAACATTCATACATAATGGCACCTGTGTATGCCTTGGCAACGTGAATTGAATTGCAACACGAGGTACAAAGGGAACTTTTAATTTGCGGAACCTCAAGACGATAAACTTTTAATCAGACACTTGCCGTCTCAAATCACGTTCTCGAATTCCCTATCTTCTTTCCAAAATTCATTTCAACAAACATCTTCCTTTCCATCCATTAGATTTTGACTTCATCAAGAAAATTCACATTTTTCTTTTCTTTCTTTTTTAAATTATTCTGTATGAAATAGATAGAAGAGATAGATAGTTTTTGTAATATTAAATATTCTTTAAATATTTGAAAGCTGTTTTATTAAAATTTCAAATATTCCAGCGCTGGAAGGAGATTGATCGTCTATTATTTATAAAACGTATTGAATCCCTTTTCCAATATGTTAGGGTCAGAGCATGTATATATAATAAAAGAGATTATATGATTTTAACGTAATTTCTGATAATTGATGAGAATAAAATTCATAACATTTCAGTGAAGAGTTTGAATGGTATATATGTATTTTATAAATCAAATTATTCTTTTTCTGATATTTCACAAATGAAAATTAAATTAAAGGTTTCTCTTGTCCGTTGATGAGTGAACTTTTAAATGTTAATAAAATTCAAATTAAATATGTTTTTAAATAGAATCAGAATAATTAATTAACTAAATAAAATATTAGTTATTATATTGTGACATATTTAATTAAACTAGCAAATCAATACAACATTCAAAAGATTTTTTTTAGAATTTTAAAAATATTTTTAGGAATTTTAAGAGGATTCTAATAATATTAAAAGATTTCGACGAATTTAAGCGATTTTTAAGGTTTTCGTGAAATTTTAAGGGATTTCAAAAGGTTTTTAGGAGTCTTAAGGGGTTTTAAGGAATTTTCAATGTTGTCTTGGAATTTCAAGGAATTTTAAGATATTTTAAAAGATTTATTAGAATTGCAAGGGATTTTCTAATAATTTTAAGTAATTTTAAGAGATTTTTTATGATCTTTAAAATATTTTATGAAGAATTTCATATGGAATTTGATGAGATTTCTAATACTTTTAACTGATTTTAAAGATATATAAAGGGGATCTTAAATGTTACCGTAAAATTTCACGAATTTTCTGGGAATTTTAAAAGATTTTAAAGTTTGTCAGGCTGTAATTGAAATTGTAATTGGATATTATGGAATTTGATGAGATTTCTAATTATTTCAAGGGATTTTAAATGTTAAATAATTTCAAGAGGTTTCTAGGAATTGTAAGAGATTTTTGTGATATTTTAGGTATTATCTAATTTTACCTCACGATTAAGCGGTTTCGCGAGAGAAATGACACCAGTTTGTGGATCAACGACAAACTTGTCAGTTAACTGGATTCCATACTTGACAGGAGAACCCTCAGGATCGTGCGCTTTTAAAGTGAAGACTTTGGCTCCAACAGGGGTTGACTCTGAAAGAGGCAATCCCACGGGATATCCCCCTGCTGCCAAAATTGGTGGTTCGTTCACGTTGCTGGCAACTGAAACAAAAATAATCACATTTCTGTATAATTTATCCATTAAATACTTTAATTTCAAAATTTTAATTGTTTATTTTTCACAATATAATTTTTTTCCTTAAATGCCTTAAATTATTTAGCACTTGCTTTCTTTCACAGTATTTTATTTTTAATTTTTTCTTTTTCAAGAAATAAGACTAGAGTAGTTTCTCTTTCTTTAATTTCGAGGCTATATAGTTAGTTGCAAGGTGGACGGATGATTGCGAGAACGAAATGCAGCGGCTAATCCGCAGTGGGGATTCTCGTAGAAACCGTTGGATTGCTTCGAAGATAATCGTCACTCGACAATTGCTCACTGTAGGACGAGTTTTTAAAGAGCTGACACAGGTTATACCGAACGATGCCATAAAAAGCAAAGTTGTTACGACTAGATCGAACGATGGCCACCGGAGAAGAGATAAGGGAAAATCAACGGAAAGTAGGGAAAGCTACACTCACACATTCACTTCCAATGTCATTTTCCAATCTAATTCTCCATTTTCCTTAGGGAAATTTCTTTTACATATATAACACTCAACTTGGTTTTCACTTCCTTGGATCAATAGAATAAAATCGAATCTGCCTATATCTTTACATTCTTCATCGCTTCTTCCAAAATCTCAGAGATAATGTGATAATATTTTTGAAGTGATAATATTTTTCAAAACATATACATGTACAACATGAAGATCTCTAATTATATACGTTTTTGATCTTATATTGATTGAATATATAATGCATATTATAGATGAATTTAAGGAGACGCCATTAAGTCCAAATACAAAAATTCGAGGGAATTTATGATGTCATGGGTAGAATTGTGAATAAAAGGGCATCTCATATGAGAAAATTGGTCCTCAAGTGAAATTGGGTTGCGCTTTGGAGTTGCTCATTTGAATTTAACATCGAAGTATAATACTTAGGGAGAGATGAGTGAGTTTCAAAAGCGAATTGTGGCCCATTGCTAACTCATGATAAAATAAAGCCGATTTTCACCAGTGTCAGTGACCCAGAAGAGATCCTAAAAGCCGATGCTCTAAGCGGTTTATCAAGAATTGCAGATATCGACATTCAGGAATTGAATACGATAAAATATTTCAATTTCTCAAGGATCAAGACCATTTCTGTTAAAAAGGAAACCAATATTTGCTTTTCTCTTTCAGTACTCATGCGTATAGAATCTAATCTTTTAAAGAGAGTTTCAATCGATAAAAGATCAAACAATATTTCGCCTTACCAGACAAATTTTTAAAAATACAAGTTTTAATAAACCTTTAGCACAGATAGACCCTAAGTAATTTAATCAGTTTGTTTAACTCTCGTCTTTTTTTTTCTTATAGAGTTTGTGATAACGCAAACCTGACCGACATAAGAAGCGATGAAAATGCAAATGAGATGCTAAAGTTCCTTTACATTATGTATACCTTGATAACAGAGACCTAATACACTTCGCGACATGACGTATTACGTATGTATGTCGTAATTTCAATCCATATGGGATTTTAAGGAAATTGCATTAAAAAGTCTAATGAAACTTCTATATACTAGACTAGACATTTTCTTCTATATCCTCCCTATGTAACACGTTTCATCTTCCTTTCTGAAGAGGATTCTTCGTAAATATTTTGTATAATAAATAGGATTTACTAAACAAATAATATTTATATGTGCAGAGCCAATTCTCATGTAAAGTGTAACTCGTGGATAATAAAATAAGCTATATAATATGTGAAGAACAAAAGATTTAATGAGTGCACAGTTTATTATCCTCGGTAAGTTGTTGGAAAATATTCAAAAGAACTATAAAATTATACGAATTATAGATATGCATATGAAGTAAGAATAACGGGATTAGGTGAGCTGGGTACGGTTTTAACATTTCTTCAGATGCCGTCTTCGCTGATGTAATTTTATCATTACGAGTTGCAGAATTCTTTCGAGATGAAATCACAGCATAAAGAGTCGATTGTTTTTTTTTCACTAATCAAAATTTTACACCGTATTTCGAGATAAACCATATTTCAAAAAAAGGGTCTACCTTTTTTCTTGTGATGACCTTTGACTCTGGTGCATCCGATCTTAACAGTTCTCAACGTTGTTCCCAACGTCCTTTATATCCCTGTTTTATCTGGGAAAACCGGTCTATTTTCCCGGTGGGAATGTCCTACAGGAACTAATTATTTCTGATCGCGAAGAACGACAAGACAGGATCGTACCAAGTTTCTTTTGGACGGTGGTACGATTAATTCCAAGGAACGACACCCTCGAGGGTCTTTGCCCTTATCCTCCCTTGCCACCGTTTTCCCCTCCCAGTCATGGGATATATCCGGCTAGAATCTTGGTCCGAAAACTCGGTCGTACTAGAGCTGCATGCAAATTCAAACTCTAACTTCTAGCAATTTCTATTCCCATTAAGGTCGATTACTTTTATTTTCGTCCTAGTCAAACCGGAGCGTTTACAGACTCGCGAATCTCATTCTAGTTGCAATGCCTAGAAAGCAGACGAATTTTACTATGCTAATCTCAGCATTCTTAGGGAATAGCAATTTCCAAGTTCCTCGAAATTTAAATCTCGTTTTTAAGGAAGATTAGTCTCCATTGAATAATTTGGTCCTATTTCTTAACTCAGTGGACTTCACTGAATCCAGCATCCATTTTTTTATAACAAATTTCATCATTTAGGTAGTTTTTTGGGTGCTATTTTGAGAAAATAAAACTACAAGTTCATCTCATATATTTTATGGATCAAGTATACGAGAATACGAAATTAGGGCATAGTTTTGAGCTTTGAAATTACTTTTGAGCATATTAATATAATTTAGATGAAGACATATTTAGAAATACAAATTTCTATATAGAAATGTTAATAGTATGTACTTTAGAAATGCAAGTTTAATTTCGTTTGGATTCTGTTTGAAAGCATTAATTACATTGCGGGGACTGATTTGCAGCGCGGAATATATGTTGGATAATACAATTGGTTTGCATTCTTTGATTACTCTATCGCGACATTTAATTGTCGATTAAATCAAGACTGTGACGAGCTTTTGAAATTCTGCAATCACTGACCCCAATGAACCATGTACGTTTTATATTAAATGTTAAGCTGCAATTTAAATTATGTTCAACAGCTCGTTTCTTCCTCCATTTTGGCTTAATTGTATTGCCTTTGTTATTTTGTATAATAAATTATTGTATATAAAAGTGTTTTAGGTATTTATATATAAATGAGAGAGAATTTCTGAACTTCGGTAATTTACAACGATGTAACAGCTGTATTTTGATATCTGGTCGAGAATGAGGAAATGGAATTTATTAGTTTAGTTATAAAGATAACGAAATATACTTTGCCTAACAGAAACAGAAAATCAATGCATGCAAGTGATATAAATATTAAACAATGTTGGGATTCCAATTAATTTAATTGGAATTTCATTATTTAATTTTAATTTCATTTAATACAATTATCAACTTCATTTAGTCACCAGTTACATAGTTCATTCAGTGAATATTTTAATTAGTCAAATAGAGAAACTCCAGAGAAATAGAGAAAAGTGTATAAAAATGAATACAGATATATCCTTTAAAATATAAAATAGTATATTCCAACTCAAACTATATTTTAAGAGAATAACTATTGTTATGGAATAGTTCAAATTTTAATTTCCTGATTTAATTTCTCATTTTTATTTAATAAAAAAATCTTCATTTCATTATTTGCAAAAATGATAAGCCTATAATATATTTATATATATGAGAAAATTATTTTTAGTTTTCTGAAAAAGGTATTTTTCAAGAACGCTAGAACTGATAAGGTGTAAATCATGTACAGGCCTTCTTGAACTTTCAGAAGGAGATACTGAAGCATAAGCTAAATTTTCTGCAGTATGAATTATGGATGAATGTAATGGATAGGGTGGAAAGAGGAGAAAACCGATCTTCCTGGAAGGACGGAAACTCGTTCTGATTTCCGGTCTTCATGGCTTCCGGCCTGCAATCATGATGATTATAGGAATCGTCGAATCACTGAGCCATGAATCTTTAATTACCTCTTAAAGAACGAAAGAGAGAAAGAATACGTAAAATGTCAAATGGATTTCCTGGTTTTAAATAATGCAAATTATAATGTAAAAGGACGTGTCACTTGAAAGACAATTTTAAAATACCATATGTTTTTTATGAAAAATTTATACCTACTCTATGAAAAACTAAAAAGAACAATTATAATTTTATAATGAGATTACCTACATACTTTCCTAATTTTTCTATATCATCAAGAGTGATGCTTCAAAACTGAGCGGGAAAGCGAGAATCTAATTAGCGGAGTTACGACGAATCGCTTTGAAAATTTTCTGTATAAATGCGACTCGGAAATAAGTTGTTAAAGTATAAAGAGCGAGGGACTTTTTATTCACTGCAAGGCAGCTGTCAAATGATCAAAGGGATGCAAAACGTGAATAACGAGGCGAGAAACCGTTTTGAAGTTGCCTCAGTATATGTATTCGATTACGCAATATTCCAGATGTTAAATATAAAACTTCTTTAGAGAATATGCTTCTTTTATTTGTTACTTTTATGCATAAAAGTGTAGACATGTCTATACACTGAAAAATTAATGAATGCATGAATGAAAAATAGATTCCACACATTAAAGGTATTAAAGAGATTCTTCAAAATTGTTGCTATCTTTTTATTTATAACAGATGTCTTTTATATGATTGAATAGAAGCTGGAGAGAAAATTGGTTTGAGTAGTACATGTCCCTATTCAAAGCAGCAGCTTGTATTCTCATTTAGTTACTATTGATTGTACGAATTGGAATTCAAAGTAGCGAATGTACCAAAACGTGAGCATCATTGCAATCATTACACGAATAGCATGTTCCAAACAGAATGTCCACGTCCTGGCTGAGAATTTAAGACTTATTATTGAAATGATTTATAGCTACAAAAAATGCATTCAATGCTGAAAAATTTAATAACCATTGGAAAGGTGCTTTGCAAATTGGCATGTATTGTTAATTTAATTGCTTTAATTAGCAGCGAATTCTATAACTTTTAATTGACCAATTATACAAAAAAACGGGTGTACATTGAAATTTATCTCTCAGGCTGAAAAATAATGTAATAATTTATAAATATACACAACACTCGAATCAATTAATTACGAATGGTACCAATTTCCATTCCAAATTCAATTAACCAATATTATAAATAATTAAATATATTTTATTTAATAATATTGCGATTCTGAAAAGTGGGGTAAATATTTTCCCTCGTGGTAAGGATTTATGAAAACAATAGTCAGACTTTCTTACATTGATGGAGGGGGTCAATAGATATATAAAACAACAGATATAAAAATGTGGATCATTGAAACGTATTATCTGCGGATTACACAATTCAATTACAAGAAGAGAAGGAGAAAAGGTCAACTTTCCCCTATCTGAAGAGCTCTTGTACACATTTAATGTCGGCAAACTGCTTGACGGCCCTTGAAAGGGAGGATTGATGTTTTTTTTTTCATTTCCGCAACTGGAAGAGATAAGGACTCCGACCCGACCCTTCTCGATTCAGTAGTTTGCGGTTTGCCCCTTGCCATATAAAAAATATATCTCTCAGGATTTGCCCCCTCTTAAGGTTCTGGATAATGATCATGATCATGACAATCCATCTTGGATGTTGACGCGCGGAACTGATCGCTGATCAGTCTAACAGACTCTGGAAAATTTTTCATCGCTGTACCCAGTCGCGGTTATCCGAGCTCATTAAGGAAACCGGAGGTACTTTGCAATTCATGTTTAGACGTGAGAGTGAATACAATATGGATTTAGGTAATAAATCACAGGGATGTAGCCTTTATAGCGAAACCGAGCAGTGGAAGGAGAGATGTCTCGAGAAAGGTGATAATGGAAACCATTGTTGAAGAAATTGTCGAAGAAAATAATTGAATAAAAATAACTTTCTTATTTTACTTTAATAATAAATCATTTTAACTCATCCCGTTCTTCTCATTTAAATATTTTTAAAGATATAAATATAAGCCAACGAAGTTTCATTGTTTTTGATCCTTGCAACGTTATTTCCTCTCATCAAATTCTCTACAATATTAATTGCTCGCGGTTTCTTCTCTTACAATATTGATTTTGCCATCTGACGTCAGTGTGTTAAAAATTCATGTCTTTGGGTTTGAAATAGACCCTTGAGGGACGTGGAAGCTTTTAGCTTCTGACATTTCCTCATATGACGAAAGTAGGTCGCTTGCTGCTAATTAATTCTATATTAATTGAAGATAATTGTATTATTATTAATAAGCTCGAAATTCGGAGTTTATCTGCAAGTCGTAGCTCGGATTGAATAATTTCCTGTGAGGCCAGTGAAAGAATTAGTAACAATCACTAAGAATTACTCTACCAAATCCATCAATTGCAGAGAAGGTCAATTTTTCAAAATTTCCCTCCAGCAAAAGGCTTCACCACTTTTTCGCTTAATTCCAAACTTGAGTTCATTACAGCAACCATTAATTTTCTTCCACAACGCCGTTTCGCGCGTCTGCTCTCGACGTAACTGCAATAGCTATACGCTACGCTACGCGCTTCGTTGAGAATGTACACTTTCAGGACGTGTGAGCTTAAAAAAATGACATTTAATGTCTCTAGGCAGTGGAAGACGCTAAAATATGTCAAGTTGAAATAATAACAGATCATATCTCATATTTCTGATCTTTGCGAAAATTGGCGTTCCAAATATTGTAGGGAGAATTCGAGAAATTAATCGGGCGCGGATTATATTTGCTAGTTAGTTTAAACAGCTAGAAGGCTGGCTAAATCAACCAGAAAAAATAGTAAGGGCATAACCATTATTCTGGTTAACTTAATAATCAGGCAGCTTTTCCAGTGATGGGAAACACTGATGAAAAGAGCCAATATAACGGGCCGATACGCGATGCAAGTTCAATTCATCGGGGAATTCAATTAGCGCCAGTTGCCGGAAACCTCAAGTAATTTGCACCTCCAACCCCAGGCAACGTCCTCTCCACACGCCAGCTTTGGTGACCGTGCCGCCGCGATGCTTGGAAATCCATTGAAACGTCAATGAATACATATACATATATATATATAGACTCCTTGTTCCTTCAAACAGCGGGTTTGTCTCTGTCTCTTCTCTAATTCTCGTCTTCTCTGAGTTACAAGTCTCTTTGCAATACCCGGCCAAAAGCCATGGCGCTATATCGATCAGAGGATTCAGCAAGCTACCGGAAACGTCCTTTTCCTTCCTTGATTGTGGCCGAGCGCAGCCTGCGGTAGCCGAAGAATACTCCACATCAGAGCCATGGTCGTCCAGAATAGTCCTTTGGAAATCGAGCGAACAATCGCTGCTTTCAAAAACGAATAAGACTTTGAGGAAATATTGCTGTTAAAGATATAAACGACCGTTTCGTGTTCAATTGGATGTTCTTTAAGTCAAGAAGAGAAAAAGAATGATGCATGAATCGTGGAGAAAAAAATAGTGATGTCTTTTGAAAAGTAAGCTGAGACCATGTGTTTTATAAACTAATTTTTACTGTTAACATGAAAGAGAATTCCTTACAACAACCTTAAGGATGTTTTTGAAGAATTGGCTAATCATCTTTCAAGTTTGATACCGTTAGTGTGACTAAACGAAAATAATTTTCACTCTTCACTGAACGTAATTTCTATCATGTCATGATATGTATGTCCATATAATGAGGACCGTTACCTATCCTAGTGACACATTAATAATTAATTGAGTACTCTTCTGTGAGATTTATTCAGACACTGACTGTGGTTACATAAATATAGGTATACATCATACAATGATAGTGAATTTAATGCATCTTGAGTAGTTTAATTACAGGGAATGTTAGCTCCTGAAACTATACAGATTCGAGATTGAGGAACCCATTTGGATCTCATCATTTATGATAATGTCAAGTTTGTAATCAAATAATATAGAAAGTTATTCTCGAATATAGTGAAATAATAAATTTAATTTGATATTTTAGTCTGTTGAAAAGTAGCGAATCTGAAAGCTTTTAGAATTATAAATGATAGAGTAGTCGAATAGGATCTCAAATTAAAATCCAATCAAAAATCAAATCAATCAAACTAACATGCTTTACTCTCATTGAGTACCGGACAATTAAATTATTCATTTAAAGCTCTTTCCTATAATTTTAATGCATTCTGTTTTAGAATTGGAATCCTCTTATACGACTGAGAGATTTGATTAAAATTTTCAATATAAAATTCTATAAAATCTATCTACGTGAGAATATTGAAACGAAATCACCGCAAATTGAGTGATTTTCTGACATCAAATAAAGAATCCAATCATTACTTGAACCAGTCTTTATTCTTATCTTCTTTTTGTCCCCCTAAAGCTCAAGAGAATAGAAATTGGAAAGGTGATTTTATCTCGTTGAAAAATAAAACTAGATTTCTAGTTTCATTGCGATTCGAGGAATGTCATTGTTAGAAGTATACCCCGAAATTGCAGTAACAATTCTGGTTATTCTACTGGTAAACTTCTCACAATTTAAATCCGTCTTTCCACTCTGTCTCTTTCCTTCCAGAAGAGTTCTTCCTCATACGGTGTACATCCGGGATGCATATTCTGTGAAGCGAATCGATTTCGCTGCTAGTGAAATATCCTTCACGCCAGAGTAACATATCACGTAGATTTTGGAAAGTATTCTTTTACCTATATATAGGCAAAAGAATCCTATAGGTTGTAGGGTCTTGAAGAAACACAGAACATGAGAGAGATTTCAATTCCACATCCACCATATACATATATTATATTAATATACTATCGATCTATATGGTTTGCTATCAAAGTGACGAAGAATGAAAAGACCCTCGAGATGTTTATCTCGGTTTTCAACTCAATTTCATATTCACAACTACTAAAAACTCTGTTTGCAAATTTCTCTATTTCTCCTAAATACAGAGTTGTCAGAGAAGAAATTTTTACTACTCCAATTTCATTTATAAGATTTTCTAATCTAATATAACTGTTTCATACACAAAAAGCGTTTCTATACCCTTAAAGCTTTTCATATGCTATTTTTTTCATATTGAACTAGATTTTCTAAAGAATCATCAAATCGTGATGTCTGCTAAACATGTATTTTTCTACTTAAACATCAGTCTGTCGAACTTTCAGTAGAAAAGGTAAGTTTACGCAGGCCTACTTAAGGCCGTGAATTACCGGTTTTTATTTTTTCAGGCATTTCCTTTAAAAATAAATAGAGAAACTGGATTTTAGTCAGATGATAAACGTTCCGTATCAGTTTTTTACATTTATCTGCTACAAACAATCAACTTCAATTATATTAGCTTTTTAATGTGGTCCCTGAAAACCTATAAGCGTCAAGTCAAGTGACTTATTATGACTTTAATATTTTTCTGTGAAAGAAAAACACGCAAAAGATCCGTGAGTTAGTCATATTTTCTTGAAATTTAATTCCCGCAAAAGCCTGACTCTCATAATATAGTTAAGAAGCGTTCTTCTGGAAGAAACCATAGAGTAATTCATCCACGAGATATTTTAGGTTTTCCCGAAAAGAAAAAAAACCTCAATCGTTATTGAGTTTAGCATCTGAGCAAAAAGACAATTCTCCATCTTTTTTTCACTCTCCTCGGTTTCAGCTTCTTGGATATGCGAAGCTTCTCAACTGAACCTTCCGGTTTTCCTTCCTACCTACAGGAAACCCTCCTTTTCCCACTTGCATCCTCAACCTCTATTCAGTAGATGTTTAAGAGCTCGTTTTGGGGATTCTACATTTAAATCTGAGACTCGAGATAGAGGAGAAAGGTTAATAAAAAGGAAAGAAGAAATGAAAAGAATAAAATGAAATAAAAAATAGAGTCCCAAGAAGCAATATCGACGTTGACGGGAAGAAAAGACGATAAAACGGAAGTCTCGCAAGAATATGCTAAACTCACTTTTCCATAAATTTTTCTCCTCGTATAGAATAAGCATGCATCGCGAAGTTTAAAGAATATGTTCAGAAAAATATTTTCATAATTTTAAGTGAATGCGATTTCATTGAATTCGAGTAAAGCCTGAATTCTCGTGGTGGTGAAATATCTCTGAAAAGGATTATTCAGGTGAAGATCTCCATAAATCATTTTCTCAAAAAGGGATTCCTATTTTACATATCTATGCATTCGCTTAAAATGAACGTGAATTTCTCGACTAGAGTGGATTGCAGTCATCGGCATACAGTGCTATATTAACAGCGAATATAGTAAAGTTACAAAGCTATTCGAATTAGCTAGAATTTCCAACAGAAAGACCGAGTACCAGAGCTAGGAAAGAGGATAACGCTAGCGAGGTGGCATGAAGTATTTGCAGGTACTTACCAGCACACGTGGCTACCAGCCAAACGGTTGCAAGAGCGATTCTCCATTTCGAGGTAAACCTGCGAACACAAAGACATATTTCATTTCAAGAGGATTCACTATTGCATGTGGAGTGAGTAATAAAATACTTTTCAATTATTTTGAAGGATAACTAGTATAGATAACTAGATACTGGATAACTAGTAACTTTCCAATCATGAATAACACAATATTTATTTAACATAAGTATATGAGAGGGGTATAATAATATATATATATAATAGATAAATCTCTGGCCAGATTTCCCTAGTTCTTCTGTGGTTTTGATATCAAAAGGACCCCACTAGGTGAGTTATGCTATTGCTGGTAAATACCCTCGGGGAAAACTGGTCAACACCCCATCAGGATTAAAAAACTATTATGGATTTATTATTTCCAATATTTGATTATTTATAACTTAATTTTAATTAATTTTATTGAAACAAGTGATTTTAAGGAATTTAAGGCGATTTCAAGAAATTTTAAGTGATTCTAGGGAATTTAAAAGGATTTCCAAATAATTTCAGGATTTTCAAGAGCTTTCACAAGATTTTAAACATTGCAAATCATTGTTGAAGAGATTTGAAGTGATTTTAAGGAATTTAAGAGGATTTCAAGAAATTTCAAGTGATTCTGGTGAATTTAACAGGATTTAAAGATATTTTACGAGATTACAAAGATTTCCTAAAGGATTTCAAGAAAATTTAAAGCGATTAAAACAGATTTCATGTTATTTTAAAGAATGTTTAAAAAATTTCAAAAGAATGCATGCGAGTTCAAATTTTACAGTAATTTGCAAGTTTTTTTTTAAGTTTTTCAAGGGATTTTAAATGAGATGAAAAAATTCTAAAGGATTGTAAAAGAACTCCAAAGAATTTAAGAATTTTCAAGCAATTTCAGTTATTAAAACATGTGAAAGTATTTCAAGGGATTTCAAGTGACTTGAATTTGAAAACTTAGATTAAAATTTAAACTAAGAGTGTGTGTTAAAATTTAAAGTGAGTGTGTGTTAAAATTTAAACTAAGAGTGTGCAAAATTGGGAGTGAGTGAGTGTTAAAATTTAAAGTGAGTGAGTGTTAAAATTTAAACTAAGAGTGTGCAAAATTGGGATTTCCATATTTTTACCCGATATTAGGTTTTGACGTGGAAAACTCTTCAATGCCCTGTTTCATTATCAAAAATATCTCAGTTTTATTACATTATTTTAAGATAAGAATACCAATGTCAGATTGGTATATATAATAATAATAATATTAAAATATTTTTATCGAAAGTAGAAATGCAGATCAGGGTCTCGATAGAATCCCACTTTAAAAAGGGGTAAATGGGGTAATTTCTGCGTGGGCATTGTTACATTTTTTGTAAATTCCACAAAGTTGATTTAAAAAGCTCAGTGGATGATTTTCTCTGCCAATAACTCTCATTGATTCTCGCTGGGAGACATTTCCGATCGCTACCAATTGCGATACGGTAGAATGCACCAGTTATCGTTTTTTTCTCGAAAACTAGATTCGCGTATTAATCGGAAACTTCTGACAATTTCATCATTGCTCTTGTCGTTTTGTTCTTTCTTTTTTTATTTCATTATACGGTAGAGTACAATATATTTACTAAAAAGGGAGTTTAAAATCTCATACGAGAGCAAACAGTGAATCTCAATTGCCAACTCTATTGGCCCTTATCTGTAGAACCTGTAAATCCGTACTAACGCTAACCCGCTTTAAAGTGTAATTAATACGTCTGGGCTATTGGAACTGCTGGGTTTAATTTAGTATCGACCATGCAAAAGCTCGCAAAGTGTATTTACTTCCTGGCGAATTTGATTGTTTCGTCGATCCCGTATTTTTCACATTTCTCCTTAATTAACTAGATTTAAAAGTGATAAATTGATTCTTTTATCTTTCTTTAATTCCTATCAATAACATGATTTACACAGCATGATTTACAAGGAAGAATTTTTTATTTTCTTGTCTTTGGTATTAAAATTTAAAAATTAAGTTGAAAATACGATCTTCCAATTCGCTTTCATTGTAAGTAATTTATTTATATTCCTTTATTTAGTATTTTTTAAATATCAATTAATCAATATCGTTGAAAAAACAAAGCTCTCCACACTTTGGATTTATTTCTTGCAATTAAAACGAGAGGTGAACAATATACCAGAGGGGATTTACGAACGATACTTATTTATCGAACTTTTGGTATTATACGATTATTACGCGCGTTTTGTGTCCGTACATATAATGCTCGCTATTCATCTTTTAATAGCTTTCGAGGGTGTACTAATGATTTCGGAGACTTTTTTAATTTGAGGAAAATTGCATGATTCGCGGAAAATAAAAACCATTTTCTTTCGACAGGACAAAAAAGCAGAGGTGAGAGGTGAGATTTTATGAATGGCGACAAATATAAGTACGAGTGAATATAGACGTAATGCGCTACGTTGGGAGAACGAGAGACCAACGTTCATTAGTACAAAGCTTCATTTAACTCGACTTATTTGACTTCACGAGACTCGAAGACCTCTATTACCATCACGCGGATTTTATTTTTCATGCAACTTTTGTATTAAACGCGTAGTCGAGAGTGGAATAAAAACAAGAGAAAGATGAAAAATCATAATTTCTGACTTAATGGCTTTAAAATGAATTCGCCCTTCTTATTGGCAATAAACTTTTTCCTGTGCAAATATCAACCTTCTGAAAATACGTGAAAATTAATTTCAAAATATTGCATTTTATAATATATAAAATATAAAATACAAATTACTGAAAAATTTAAGCGATTTCGGTTCGAATAATTTTAATTGCAATATTAAAATATTCTACTTTTATTTGCTATTCATGTAAATATTGTAAAAATATATTTTACAATAATATGCTTCGTCACATAAAATCTAATTGTTACTTCCTTTTTTTTCTGTTAGTGCCACACCCTAGGCATGACCTAATCTCACTTTTATTTATTACCAAGCTCGAGAACACACTATAACTATACATAACTTACCCACCTCGTAGTAGTTGCAGATCTAATTTAGTAGCTAATTACAGTTTGAGTGAGAGAAGAGAACAAACTTTGTAAAAGCGTACATACTATAAATATAAGAGAGATAGAGAAAGTGCTTGTTCAAAGTTGGTGCCATAGGAATTAACCCGATAAAATCTGTTAAAACAAGAATCTGGTAAATCGTATTATATATAATTTTCCTACCTTCAATAAATATTGTATATTTTACAAGTAAAAGGTATCCGATAAAAAATAAAATTTCATTAAGATTATCAGTTAGCCTCCTAAAGTTCTATCATTTAAAGTTCAACAAAATTTGGTTTTCGTACTTTGCAGAAAGTTACACTTGCTTTTAGAAAGAAGCGCACTTCACTTTTCACGAAGTAAATTAAATTTAAGTATGCTGACAGGAAAGAGTGGTAAATTATTTCCGTAGTTTAAACAGTTTTTAAACCCATTTCTCCTAATGAAGTAAGCGTAAAATGTTACTTTACTAAAGAATCTTCATCAGATGAAAAAGTACTAAGTTTCTGAGAAATAAAATGGATTTAAAACGTAAAATTAAAGTAAATTACAATAAAACAATATTAAAAGACTTGGCTCTAAGGTATTAAGTTCTTCGACATTTTTATAGAAATTGCAAACACTTTATAACAGAATTTGCTATAAATATTGTAGGAAAGAATTTTTTTAAGGTTCTTTTTAATAGCTACATTTATGGTCGCATTTACCATCGCATATACACTTTTTCTATATTTTCATGTTTCATGATAAACACTTTACTGCCCTTTTATGATACTGATATAATTTAATTAATATCCTAGAGTGTTTACCGCATGGTGATAAAATCTAGATACATCAATTTGCATGAGAAAGTGGAGCAAACTTAATTCGAACCATGTCATGGGTAATTAAAATAATTGGCCCTTAATTCATATTAGCCTGGAAGTGTTCAAAATCTTGAAAATAATGATTCCACAACTTACATCACAATTAAAATGTTATTATTAAAATGAAAGAATATTTAACAAAGAATAAAGTCAATAAAACGCAAAGTATGATTATGTTTTACAATTATTTCGTAAAGCACATATAATTTTACGTCCAATATTTTGAAATCAAATACAACTGCAAGTTCTAAATCAACAGCAACTAACTGCTACAAATCCAGTTATAAAAAGAAAAAAAATCATATTATTACCGAACTCTGATTGGAAAACCGTTCACAGCAAATATTTGTTTTCTCTATTCATTGGTGTAAAATATGAATAGGCATGTTGGAGTGAATATAAACCACCGGAAATACCCCCAGGATAAAATTCATGTGTGAATATAATATATATACGAAATACTCGACGAAATGCATTTTCGCATGATTGGCGATCGACAAATTTTCATAATTTATGGTATGGAGGCCATATCTCTCATTGAAATACGAATACAATTAAACACAACTGGGATTTAAAATTAATTATGAATATAAAAGAGATACTCATCGATAATATTTTCAGGAAGAAAATTGACGGATTTTATAGCGATGATTGGATGAAAATTGTTTGAATTTCATCAAGGAGAATGGAATGGAATGAGTGATAGAGGAATTTGATAGGAGAGTAGGAATTACTTGATTGCGACAGTTGAGGGTTCTTTTCAAATAGGAGGTGGAATAGATTATAAATAATTTGCGAACGTCGACTCTTTCCGCTAGTCAATACATCAATTTTGTGACCTGGACTGCAACGTGCACGTGGATTCTAATATTCGTTCGCCGATTGGTTTCAGTCGCCCAGTCAATGCGGAAACGATATTTTTACCCTCTTTCAACCCCTTTTTCCTACCTTCCTATGATCTCCAACTAGAACACGATTCCCTCCGGGATATACGATTGAAGCTGTCAGCCACTAGCTATTTTTCTGCGTTGACCTCCCGATGCATCTTTGCTAAACTTTCAACGAAATTTCAGATTGGCTAGATTTTCTAAATTGACGAGAAGATCAATCCAGCTATGTTCACCCCGAGAAGCTATTTATTCAGTGTAACAAAATTGGAGAAAATTTCTTTACCAATAAATGTATTTTATAAAGAATTTTGTATACTTTTAATAAATTCTGTACACAATTCCCCCTTTGAAAATTTGAATGGAGCATTTTTTATGACAATCACAATGCGAGTAGATTGAAATCGATTTCTGATTTAAAAAACCATCTGCTTCGATGCTTTCGAAATTTGAATCTTACCAGAAATATATATTCAGGGTGGCCGTAATATTCAATTTTTCAATTTCCCTAACTGGGAAAAATTTGCTTGAGAAAAGTATTAAAAATGCAAACAATTTTTCAATAATAATACTACTGTAATTTAAAATCACTTCAAATCATTTAGAATATTCGTAAAAATCTCTAAAATATACTACAACCTTGGAAACTTCTTAAAATTCATTGAAATTCCTAGAAACCTCTTAAAATCCGTTAAAATCCTCTAAAAGTGTTGAAAATCCAGAGAATTTCAAAGAATGCATGGAAATTCCTTATATAAGCCTTCGAAATCTTTGAAAAGTTTCTAAAATCTGTTAAATAAACTATCAAAGCTAATAAATGTCAATTTTCATTTTCCTTGACAACTACTCCCATTTTCTTGTCATTTCCCTGACTTCTCTGACATGTGGGTGGGTGGCCACCCTGATATTATATATATATATCGTTCCAATATTTTGGAATGAAAATAAGTGAATAATTTCCCACCTCTAATATCTTGGAAATTTCATAAGCTATACATAATCTGATAATCAAAAAGTTGAAATTTAGCACTTGAAAATATACTCCGCAAATATTCCCTAAAAAAAAAAGTTAGAAGATCATTGTCAAGCGAATTTCACAAGACGGCCCTTAAAACTTGGAAACCTTTCTACAAATATGAAGAGCGCCATGTTCTTTTATGACTTTAATAGAAAAGTTGAAATCTACAGGAAACGGACTATCAAGTTTTCTTGATAACACCGGTCGTGTCGAGAGCTGGAATAAAAGTTCCTTAGCAACGCAAGGGGCAGAATAAAAGTTCAAAACGATTCTCGACGTCGTGAGACTCTGCAAAATCCACATTGCCGTTCCTTGTCTCCCGGTACTTTTCACCTGGGTAACTTTCGAAACCTACAACAACCCTGAACTCTAACAGGCCTCCAAAACCATTGTCGGTTATTATGAAACTTTTGCTAACGTTTCGAGCCACTAAACTGACATCATCAAAGTTCAGCGCACAAATTTCACTAGTTCTCAATGAAAAGTGAAAATGACTTTTATAAAAAGATCCTTATTTTTTTTAGAGAACTTACTTTTGATTTTTTACTTTGTACCATTTGATTCGAAAAGCTATTAGGTTCTCCCAAGTTAGCATCAGTGACAGTGAAAGGGAAGTACCGAATTTTGCGATTGGCATCCAGTTTCAGTCGATAATGTCCACTTTAATGGATCTATGTGCCGACATTTTCCGATCACAACTTTTCTGACCAGACTAAAGTTCAACAAACCTTCCTTTAACGACGTCGTTAAAAAAAGAGGGCTTTTTACTCTGGAAAATAAAAGTTTTAAATCCTGTCATTGCTCGAAATGCAGATGATAAAACCCATGTTGGCCACTGAATATAATAAAAATGCACTTCTTCCCTACTTTCAAAATACATACCTTCGCCGCCATAATAGAAATTATAAACGTAGAATATTGAATGACATCTTAAAAGTTTGAGCATACTCTAGAAAGCCTCAACCAGAATGTCAATTTTGACGCGAAAATAACTCTGTTTGTTCAGAAATTCTATACGCTGGGTTAGCTGCATTTTTTTTTTTTTTTTTGGAACAGGTACTTCTCGAGAACTTTATTCCGTCTATTGAAAAATTCTATGCATTTCTGACTCTAGGCGAAAGCGACGTGCTATGCGAGGTACATAGCATTTTCTCGATTGTACGTTTTCTATGAACAAGTCATGGTTGGTATTTCATTTCGCATTTTATTGTGCATTGAAATAACGAAATAATTAATTAAGAAATAGAAAATACTCAAAATAAAAGGGCTTCAATTGCAAAAAACTGTAAAATCATAAATTTGAAAGTTTAAGATCTATTTAGAAATCATTTCTTTATAAAACGACAGGATGTTGTAACTGTAATATCTTTTTTCAAACGGTACGTTATCGCGTGACCGGAACTGAATTATGCATTCTTCTAAATACGGAGTGCTAAGGCCTTAATCTTTCTCTTCAAATACCTGTCTACAATTTTATATTTAAAATGTTTAAAATAATCATTTTTTCCTGCGTGTATAAATATTGAGTCTCAAAATTTTTAAAATTTTTTAAATCAGGACCATAAATTTTGTATCATAGCGATATATTTCTTTGTTTCTACTTTATCCTATACTTAACTTAAAAATCTCCTGTAGCAAAAAGGTAGTGGGTCATTATAAGTTAACGATAATCGCCTTAGTATAAGAGCAGAACTGGGGTGGAGACAATTTTCGAGGGACAAAGTTGAAGTTCGAAACTACAAAGTTTAGCTTTTCATTCCTCGCTTCCTCCGATCCCTTTCCATCGACAGACTTTGAGAGGAAGAGAAGAGATGACGGAACGGAGGTCGGATGAGGACTAGTTGGAGGTTTCTTAGACTCTTAGAGGAAATCCAAGGAAACTCTGGAAAAGCATTTCCGCGTCCCTTGGAAAATTCGTTATCGAGAATCGAAGAGTTGCGTGTACGTGCACGTTCTTTAATAAGATAAGTACGGTAATGGAACTGGGAGAGAGGTTGAGAAAAAGAGAGAGCAAGGAGATAAAATGAGAAAGGTGGAAACCGAGGGGGGGATAATAATGAAAGGAAAGAGTAAGTTTAGATTAATTTTTTGCATTTCCCGGGATATTTATTTCCTCGTTTCTCCTTTCATATCGAATGGATTGTACACGAAAGGCGTTCTTCCTTTAAATTACAAAACTCTGATGAAAAACATTCCTTTGCGAAAAGCACCAAGTAAATTATAGCTTAAAAGGAAAGTCCTCAAGGATAAAAGTTACATTTTCCTTATGTTATAATTATCTTCGTGTTCTTTCTTAAGCACAAAAGCCTTTTGTTATAAGAACTTCATGTATAACTATGGAGAAAATTATAAAGAAGAAAGTTGAATTTAATACTTCAATTTAAGTCGATTAAGGGGAAAGTAAGAATTTATAAGGCCAAGGATCTCTTTATTAAAGAAGTCACTTGATCTTTAATTTTAGTTAGGAAGGCTTAAATCTGAGAATTTTATCTCGAATTTCAAATCTCGATTCAAATATTAAGTTTCAAGACGTTGTGAAGACTTTTACGACAGTTACCGGAAATTCGCGGGAAATCAGTTCTGTACAAAAGGGAGAGGAAATCGGCTAGAACGGCTGATAAGGCCTAGAAATACGAAGACAATGGAAGCACCGAGTCCAATATAGGAAACCGGAGAAAATCAACATTGAACACGGGTCGGTACAACGAGGAATTTATTTCTGGGGCTTACATCTTCCTTTCTTTGTAAATTAAGAAGAAACTTTATCAATATGATCAAATGTTTACGGAGAGATAAAATTTCAACAATTATTTAGAATAAAATTTAGGGTATCCACTTTGCTAACACATATATTTCTATAACACAGGGACGTCTGAACTTCATCATTTTTATGGCGTAATGTATCACTCGAGTGTGACAAATTTCATTGCTACTTTTTTTCCCTCTTTAAAAACTGGTATCCAAGTGACAAAATTATTACAATAGAAAACGTGTAGAAATTTCCTGAAGTGTTTATAATTTTACTGCGACAAATTTAAATAAACTTAAATTCAACGACTATTAAGTTTTTCAATTATAGAAAATTAATTGTCACCTCCTTTTCGCTCATCGTTCTCTTTCTCCTTTTATTTAGAGAGAGAGATTTCAGAGAGATCTCTCTGCAAGAGAGATTTGTTTCGGTTTCTTTTTTGACCAGGAAAAATATTGCAGCTCCAACAAGTTTTTCTTTTTTTGAGAGACAAATTTACGAAAGAATTTAAGGAACACAAGTTCGTATTTACAAGATTGCTTTTTTTAAAAATAAAGATACAGTAAACTTTCCAATATGTATATAGCTATTCTCGCAGTAATAAATATTTTTTCTAAAAAATAGAGACAGAGATAAATGGCCTAGTTTTAGGAAAAAATATATCTATTATAAACTGCTCTTTTGGTAAAATATCGCACAATCAAATATTGATAGGGAATATTCAACTATAATAGCATTAAGAAGCCATTATTGCTTTAATATTTCAAACAACAATTTAAAATAGAGTAAAACCTCAATTTAAATTGTTCCTCAGCATGATAAAATGATAGATTATAAAAAGGCAAAAAGCTCACTGAAAGTTCCCCAATTTATGAAAATCTCTTGCCATTATTTTTAACGACCCTAACAGAAGCTGTGCTCAGGCAAAAGGCAATAATTAAAGTTTATGGACGATTTGAATTATGATTGTATAGCTTTTGCAGAAGTTTCTACAAAATATTCTTTTGTTTAAGTTGCATAATGTCAGAGTGCTATGCATAGAAAATGATACGCATCACTTATCTTCAGACCTTCTTTGTTCTTCTGCAAAGTTCCATCTGAATCACTTCCAACTCTGTGGACGTTGTTGATTTTTCATTTGGACTTTCATCTTAAAGATGTTTTACTCGTGGGAACTTTCGTTCAGACTTATGGAAACTACAAGAGTGAAAAATGATTATATAAGAAGAGAGGAGGAAAATATTGTAGAAGTATGGATGAATTTCTGGTGAGACAAAAGATGATTTAAATTAAATGCCCACAGCTTTCCTCTCTTCACGCCTCCACTCATCCTTTTAACTTCGGTTAGAGCTTCTCCTTATTTTGCTCCTCTCTTTTTCTTTTCTCACTCCTCTCTTTTTTCTCTGGACTCTTTTTTCTTAATTTTTCTCTTCTCATTTTCTTCCCTCCGTTCTTTTCTTTCCCTTTTTTCATTTCTTTACAACCTCTTTCCTGTGCTTTTGCAGCACCGTATCAAGAAATTACAGTTCCCTGGTTCTCCACTTTCATCCACTTTCATTATACTCGCGCTGGCAGAATTCATTCTAAATCTTAAAAGCACGGCATCCAGCTAGCAAGTCGGTGTAAATTACGAAATTCTTCTGGCAAGCGAAATTATCCGTGAAGCATAGCTCTGATGTTAGCCCCAAAGGCAGGAAGGAAGAAAAGGGAGGAAGGAAAGCATCCCAGACTGTACTGGCAAAGAGAAATACCAGAGATGATGATAGTGGAAAAGAAAAACAAGGAATTCTAAGCTTGTTGGTATTTTTAAATAAGCATTTTAACCTGAATTTCATCATCGGTAATACTTGGATTTTTCTCTATGTCGAGTTCATTCGCTAGAAGAACTTTTTTAATTTCTCTGCATGAGCAAATAAAAGGAGAAAGGAGGAACTAGAGAGTTGTAACAAAATTAAAATGTATCTGTTTTCTTTGTGCTTTTGTGCTGAAAAAGTATTAGACTCTTATTTCCAATTTACAGTTTTCCGACCATGGAAACATTTCGTATTCATTAGAGAATTATTTCTATAAAACTTCGAATAAAAATTGGATTACAGTGAATCATTTCAAAAGACCTTATTACAAAGGGAAAATGGGAAAAAGAGAATTCGCCTTAGGCTTTACAATAAAGAAATCGAATAATTCTCATTGTCAGCTAAATTAAAGGTATACTTTTATTGGAGGAATAAATTCAAAGAATAAAACCCTCCAATTTTTCTCCTTCCTTAAAGAAGACTAACTAATAGAGAGAATGTAGAAAAAGAAGTACAATGTAAACAGACTCTATACAGACGGTTAAAAATGTCTGATACTAAATCCTGAAAGCTAAGGTACCACCTAAGTAATGACTTTTTCCCAGGGAAAGAAAGGATTTTTACTGAGTTCTAAAAGAAAGGAGCCACCCTCGTTTTATCGATAATGGAAGCGAAGGAGAAACAGGAAAAGGATATCGGATTTTCTTCTTAATAAGGTGGCGGACTATAGTGCTAGCAGCTAGTGTGATATACCTTCAAGGCGTTTCGTTACTTGGAAATTGAAACCATTATTTAAGCAGCAATAACCCCGTAATATTCCAAGCTCCTTGCTCCTCGACCCCTTTTGCCCCCATTACGAATTGCACGAATTTATGTATAATAAGGCGACTCTAGGCATTAAAGAGAAATTATTAATCCTCGTGGGAAAACTCGCACCACCTCGGAAAACAATAAATTCAGAGGAGAATCATTGGAATTACTTGAAACTTGAACTATAATTTTACTACAGCAGTTTTATTTACACGTTTCGTCCATAATTCTCAATTTGAAACTTTTGAAATTTTGGGAGATTAACTTATTCTTTTTTACACAATTATTCTATATAAGTTAGTACAGAAAATATATTTTTACTGCATTGATCAATTTTCTAGAGATAACAAATTATAAGCTCTCTGTTATAGAAAACCATAAACATTTACCAAACATTTTGTATGAGATTTAATTTGTCACAGCAACAACATCAGGAAACGTAATTAAAAACTTTTAATTAGGAAAGTTTTGAAAATTTGCAATTGAGAAAAGAGTGAATGCTTATTTAAATATATAAAGCACAGATATGAGAAAAGGATGTTAGTTTCGAGAAAATAAAAATTCAGCTTTTAATATCGAAGTAATAGTCAAATGCGAAAACCTTTGACCATTTATGTAAAAAATTTAATTTCGTAAAATATGAATACGTATAAAATTGCCAATTACGGGAAGTAGGAAAAATGTAAATCTTTAATGCAATGCTTTTTCTGAATTTATAAGACCGTTGGATTACAATAAAGTTTTCTTCGTGTGCAAGTGAATCTCTTATACCGCGATAATAAATTGAATAGTACGGCTTTCGTTTCCTAGAAAGCACCCTTGAAAGTAACTTCACACAAATATCAAGGTTCGCTCCCTTCGATACGAAAGTCAGGAAGAATGAAAGGAAGGATTTCAATTCAAGATTTGCGACTCACGTGTGCATTTGTTGTTCCCTATTTCTCGTTATTTCCCAGCAGCGTGGAAGGAAAATTTACCATTTGGATCTCGTGATTGCAACCTATTCCATTTTCCACTCTACAAAAATACGCGATTTCAAGAACCCGCTACGGAATGATTTTCGATTAAAAAGTATTACCCCTTCAAGTCGTTATTTCTACAATGTCGGTTTAGAAAAAGGCAATTTCCCATTGTCAATGTAAAATCTTGAGAGCCTTGTAGAGCAGACGTTTCATTTTAATTTTCTCCTGTAAAATTTGCAAAAAAGTGTCGTGAACCACACAAATCTCGCTAAGTGGAAATCGCTATGAAGAAATCTCGCTTAATTAAATTACGTCTTTTATAATGAATATAAAATGTATAATATTGAACTACATTCATTCGAACAACTGTAGTCAAGCATTGGTTAAAATTAATTTCTTGGAGGACATGCATACCCTTTAATTAAAAGAGGAAAATTCAAGTCTTCTGTCAACGTGCAATCACGAAGGAAAAATGGTTTCAATTAATTAGCATTTCTCTCAATATGAAAACCTGGTGATACTTCTATAACGAATATTGCCGATGGGATTTCAGGCTTTTCCACGAAATTAAATTTCAACCGATAAAATGTTCCCTATATTGATCAATATAGTATAGAGAGCTATTATTGAGAGGCATTATTATTATATCTAATATTATAGAGAGATCTACTATTGAAAGGAATTCAATTTCAAAAGGAGCGGAATTTTGAAACTGATCAATTTGAAATACCAACATCTTCGAACAGAAAAACAATCCTATCCTGACTTTAGAATTACCCTTACTTGCAACGAAAACTATTCTACGAGTGTCATATTTCACTCAGAAATATGAGAGTTCTTCTTTACAAGTACCATGATAGCACATGTATTTTGAATTACATAAAGCTCTTGGATAGGAATTTCACCTCTAAAAATGACTCTCATAAAATAAACTTTTGTTTTTACTCTTTTTTCCTTTCACATAATATTCATATTTCGCATTTTGGAAGATAAGTATTTATCGGTATAATATCTGCCATATCTTTATACGGATGTATGGAGGAGTATGAAGTCGATGTCACAATTTCGATATGTTACGGTCACACATAATGGAAGGACGAGGAGGAAGGATCGTTCATAATCCGTGCTCTCATCCCCATATTCGAGGTCCAGGGCCATTATCCACCCTATCTATACATATAGTGTGCATGCTGTACAATTCAGCCAACAGTGTACAGGACAGCTGCGTAATACGATAAAATGACAAAGCTGGTCAAATGCTCCAACAAACCTCTCGATTCATCCAACTAGAAATCGGAGGTTTGAGAGAATTTGTTGCATATATGGCGCCTTTGCTGTCAGAAATGCTTTGCCCCATTCAACTTTTCCCCTGTTAACATCATCACAAGATGTTTGATTCAATCAGTTAAACCGATTGACCTATCTATCCTCTTCAAACGTCAGTTTAATACAAACAAATAAACCATTTAAGGGTAAACAAAAGCAGGCACATTTTTATATGCTAGATAATTAACAAAAATTGTAACAGTAAAGCAATTTTAGTCTAAACCTAGTAAGGAAAAATGATAAGTATATTTTAATAATAAAGAAGATCCTTTGTTACCGGAGTTTTAAACAAAAGAAGGAGTGTTCTTTCAAAAGGAAAGGTGAGAAGTAAAGCTCTCTTTGCATATTTCAACATTGATGTCAAAGGTAGAACAATTTAATAGACTTTACAAGTTCCTCTTTTGTGTACATCCGCTGTTATTTACATCAGCGAATTCCTTTTACATCACGTCATCGAGTCTGAACTAATTCTTATAATATACATATATAGCACCTTTCCGAAACATTTTGCCTTTACTTTTATTTCCCTACTTTTGTTTTTCTCTTAAGGAGGTAACACACCGACTAACGGAGTCAAAAGAGAGTTATTTAGCTTTTGGTTGGTTCACGTAGTAGTTAAATGTGGCAACCGTGGCAACGTGTCTTTCGTGTCTTTTACTGAATTTTTAAGGTTACGTTTGCCTTCTGCAGTTTTAGGAGCACCGCGATTCTTCCAAATCTCTTTAGCCATTTGCTGCTGTGTGAGTCTATGCCTATAAACTTTTTCCGACACTTTTTTGCCCCTCCAGTAAAAACATTTTGGTTTTTCTTGTTGTTTATCACAATTTTCACGACTATGACATAAGTCAGACATGATGACATGATTTAGCATATACAGTGCAAACTGAATATTGCTGAATATGCGCATATAAACAGCTGACCGAAATATACTACACTATCTTTGCGATGTTGCCAAGTGTATCAAGGAACGATATATTTTGTAATATTTTACTAATTTTCACCAACTAATAGCCAATGAATTGATGTTTTTAATTTTTTAAAATGATCCTCAGAAATTTTTTTTACTATACAAAAAAGATTTTCGAGATCTCTACGTTTCCTTCCGAGATACGAATTAAAATGTAAAAAAAGTATACCGATTGTCATAAGACACCGTGTTAAAATGTAAAAAAAAATAATTGTTTATATCTCGTTTCAGGCTCAACCTCAGCTCACCAAACTTGAACCAAGTCTTTTTCATATCAAAATCTTACGATGTACCAAGTTTCATCATTTTCTCTACGTTTTTTCAGTTTGGTGTGTTACCTCCTTAACGAAGTTCTACCGGTACATAGCTAGTCAGAATGAAACATTTTATGAATTTGATTCACGAAGTAGTTGATGTGGCAACACTACCATATATATGCACAATGCTTCTTTTTGAATACTACGCCATAACCCTCCAACGTATACTCGTGTGCGATGTGCGGTGTTGCCAAGCCTACTCAACATCATGATTTTTGTAACATTTATTTACATTTTCATTGATTTACAAGTACCCTTCTAACAATATTATAAGCTAAACATGTTTTTTATATATTTTTCTCACTATTATAAAAGATTTCATCGATATTTAACCGTTAATAAATGTGGGGTGGGTAATTGAATGCAATGAAAAGGTAGTTTTACATAAGAGTACATGTTAAATGACGGAAAATATTTATTAAAATATCTTAACTCCTAGGTACCCCGGAATCTTAAAAATTTGACTGATTATTTTTTATGCATTTAACTAACTATGTTTCAAGTTTCATCTTTTTCTGACCGTTAATTCGTTTTACGGTAGAACCTCCTTAAGAAGACATCAGGATCTTCGAGACATGCCTCGTTGGGAGATCTAGGCTGACCCTTAGTGATATTTGTAACAATTTTGTGCGATAACCACGAGCTTTGTGTCGTTCACAGAATCGTTTCTATTTGCAGTTAAAGAACGCCTTGAAACGAAACGACGTCGATTACGACGGCGAACGGATTAACGTCTACAAGCAAAACTTGATCTTTGGAGTGTGGGTTTAAGCGGAAAATTCTATCTCCGAGCGACGGTATTACCAGTTGTGCACTTGCTCGAGGGGATATAACTGGACTGAAAGAGGAAAAAATTGCATTTCGTAACATTCGAATAAGTGTTGCACATCTGGGATATGTTGTGTTTGTGTAACTCGGAGGAAAATCTTTCTGTTATTGATTCTATATCGGTAATTCCAACTGGAAGAAAACTCGTAGCAAAAGGTGTAAAGGTAGAGAACAGTATTATAGAAATATGAAAATGCGTCAAATCAGGCGGAGATCTCACGGTGAATCAATATATATATTGAATCTACATTGTCCAAAGGATTTGTCAACATAAAGTGTAACATCATATTATCATAATCTACATCATTAAAGAAAAACATGCTGAGAACTGGTTGGAAGGTAATGAGGAACTTTCTAATTTTAGATACTGCTTTAATTTTAATCAGCAATTAAAAAATTTTCTTTAACCATTTGTCCTCAAGGTGGCCCATCTAGAAGAGAACAAACAGACGAATTAACTCAGATTCAAGTGGCAAGGGTAAGACGACAGTAGAACACTAATGAGGAAAATCTCGAGAATGAGACTCTTGAGTCGTTGTTTTCAAGAATTTGAGATTGAGGAACATTTTCAACAAATTGAAAATTGGATCAAGTCTTCTAAGTTGAAATTGGATGTAAAAACTAATGCAATCATTTTTGCGACTCAATTCTAACATCAAGTTTATTAAAACCATATTCTCTCATAACTCATCAAATTCTGACAGCCAAAACCACAAATTTAGTTTTCAAGTGATCAACCCAAGTCAAAGAATCGGATCCAATTACATGAGATCTAGATGTGGGTTGGTGATGCGGAATTCAAACATGAACCCTAAACTTGGTTCCCGGCAAAAGAGAACGATTTTGAATACAATCATTCTAATTAATTTACGGGTCCCTTTGGTAGATTAATTAAGTTACGTCCTTGTCATGAAAGGGGTTGGGAGATGGAGTTCTAGATGGATCGCTCTTGAGCAGTAATTTTATTAGCTACGTCACCACATCTCCCTTGGGATGAATGCGAGACAGAGAGGGAAGAAATTGAGATCAGTCGCTTCGATAGATGGCCAACCTGCACAAGAAAGCGAGCAAGAGAGCAATCAAGAGCAAGCGGGACAGATGCCTATTGGGAAAAAGGGGGTTGCACTGCGCGCGTGAAACTCGGCACCGTAACATGTCACCTCTGTCCAGGACAATAGAGTTTCTGTAATGGATGCAATTAAAACGTATAATAGGTTATATCGCGACGACGTCCTCCCTTGACGAAGTTATCACTTAGGGAATTTCAGAACCTCTATACGTGTTTCCCGGAGGAACTTGGCGTCTGTAGCAGAGCTGCCGACGAATCGATTTTAACGCTGCTCCACGTTCAAGAGGAACAGAGAAGGGATGAAACAAGAGAGATAGCTAAAGTAGCGGGTGCGAAGAGAGAGAGAAGGATGGCCATACGTTTTGTTGAACGTGAAAACGGTTATGGTCCATTTTCCCTCTCGTATCTCGACTCCACAAGCCGTAAAGTCCCCGCACCTGACATGCTCGCAACATACTATTTCACTACTCTCAAAAGACACAACGAATTTGGACACCGACTTGCTCAAACTCCCATAGTTTGGAAATTTGAGCAAGTGCTTAAACTTCTCACAGCTCAGAAAACAGATTCTATCTTATTTACGTGTTATGAGTTCATGCTGCCGACATACACACGAAGAGTCTAAAAGTCGAGAAGTCTTCGTGTTCTGCCTCCATAAAGCAAACTTATTGTAATTCCGTTCATGGAGAAGTCACGACATATTTCGATATTGTCAGCCTTTCTTGCCCGAAGCATTTTTCCGAAACGGAGATGCTAGACTTGCGTTTCGTTAGAGGATCTTGATAATGGGAGAAGTTTTGGTAGAGGTGTAAATACTGCATGTTCCCAGTTGATTTTAGGATAGAGTTTACCAGATACACTGCTGAATTAAGGGTTAATTGTAGCCTGTTATAAGATATTTACAGCCAATCTCAAGCATATTAGCGACTATAGAACACAGATATATACCCCGAAGTGAAGTAAGGCTACGAATCTCTTTCAGATAGTTCAGCAAGATTGGTTTCTGATATGGGAAGGGGAAGAGACATCGAGTGAATATTAACGGCAAATCTATCGTTCTCGATGTTGGAAACTATACGAAAGTCCTGTTCAAGGGTCTTTGGTTAGGCAACAGATGTTCTCTACGACTACTCTCTACCCTTCTGTGCCAAAACTATACACCCTTTGCAGGAAATGTGCTTAAACAGTCGTCGTGAACCAATGTTAATGACCCGTCACCAACCAGAACTCGTAAAACTACCCCAACTCCATTCACTCACACTTCTTCTTAAACCCATCATCAAGTTTCCCCAATTTCTTATCTTTCATTGATTGCAAGAAAATGGAAGCAGGGTAGGAGTGTCAATGGAAGTCTGAATCCTATAAACTATAAAGCGCACCATGGTACGGAATACGACTTCCATTTAGGGCAGGGGGATCGTTTTTACGAGAGCCTGCGAACTCCGTTTGCTGCAAAACTTTATCGAAACGAGCTTTCAAGTTGAGACGTCATTCCATAAAGTACTCAAATTTAGAGTATATTCATGTAAATTCTAAGTTGATCCTGATAAATTACTTTGCTTGAACCAAGAAAATTACTTTCAAGATTTCGAACTGCTCTGTGTCATTAAAAAATGTAATAAAATATTTCTTTTCCAACTTCATATACATTATCTGTTTATTTTGAATGAACGCGTGATTTTTACTTTTGTTTCGAATGTTATTTGAGATTTTGTTTCCCTCGTAGGGAAAACAACACACTATAATGTACACGAGATTTCAAAACTACATTTAGAGAGGACCATTTCATGAAAAGTTTGTGCAGAAAATTTCGCTGGCATTGGGAATAAATTTACGGCAGAGGTACAATGGTGTTTTCCGGATAGTAGCTATATAGGTATACAACTGTACAGCATTGTGGGCAGAACGCTGGGCAATACAAACGCTACACCATCAGAAGGATTGAAATTGAACTGCATATCGACTGGTAAGGGTTCAAAGACGAATGCACACAGGGAAAATTAAGCGTGGGTGGGTGCTTTCGACTCCCTAGCCACAAAAGGAACATCAACCTTCCTGAACAGAGATGAAGCTGCCACTCTCATAAAGTAACCAGTCACGGAAATAAAGAGCAATCCTAACAATCAGAAACCATGCTTGCTTTAAAAAATATAAGAATACACTTTCATCAAAAATAGAATACATTTTGCATCCTACCAATAATGAAAGGAAACATTTACTTATACTTAGACTTGTCAAGTTTCTGTAACTTAATAGATTTTGCAGATTTTAAATAATATACTACATATAAGATTTTCCATGCAACCATTCTACATATTATATTTAAAAATTTGAAGCAGAGGTAAAACCTTATTCATCTTTAGTCTTTGAATTGCGTTTTCTAAACTGGAAGCTGAATGATATTCTGAATAAGTTTACATAAACTTTTCACATCTAAAAAGATATTTCCAAGAAAGGTGTATCTGCCTGGATGTTTTCTCTTATAATATCCTTTGCCTGTACATTTTTCCATCCATTTAAACATATATGAGGGAAGACTTTTATCATTTTATCAAAAGAAACCTCGTGGAAGTAAAGAGCTGCCTATTCGCGACTCTTTTTACGCCAGAGTATAGAAAACCAAGGAAAAGCAAGAAACTAGCTGTGAAGTTGTATCAACTTTTGTGCTCATTCAATGAGCACTTTGCTTCCTGTAAGCAAATATGATTTGCTTCCTCATAGAGGAAGCATTAATTATTCTTTACATCAACATTAAATTTTGATTATTTGAGAAGTTATATTCGAAAAATTCATTTTCATAAATTACAATAAAGCACAATTTTCTTATTTTTCAATGAAATGCATTAATCTTATAGGTCAATCGATTCGTCTCGACGCAAGGAACCTTTATTTTCCTTACGTCAACTTCGAATTTTGAATATTAGAGAAGTTATAGTTGAAAAACAAATTTTTCAAAATTAAATAGATCAATAATTTTGTTATTTTTCAATGAAATGAAATAATATTATAGACCAATCGATTCGTCTCGATGCAAGGAACATTTATTTTCCTTACGTCAAGTCAAAATTTTGATTATTTGAAAAGTTATAGTCGAAAAATTAATTTTTGAAAATACAATTAACCATAACTTTGTTATTTTTTAATGAAATGCATTAATAATATAGGTCAATCGATTCGTTTCGACACAAGGAATCTACGTTTTCCTTAAATCATCTTTGAATTTTGATTATTTGAGAAGTTATAGTGAAAAAATGAATTTTAAGGAAATTATAAAAGTACATAAAACTTGTAAAATTATAGTATATTGTGCAACTAGTGGGAGAAGTAGGCGATTCCAACGAGTGTGAAGTTTGCCGCGCGAGCGCAGCGAGCGCGGCAATCACACGAGTTGGAATCGCCGTCTCCCACGAGTTGCACATACAACTTTGTCCAACATACCTGCGATGGAAATGCGGCTGAGGAGGTCATCGAGAGAGTTGGGGGGAGGG
>CAJFCO010000077.1:449411-517515 GCA_904066015.1 Synergus gifuensis
CCCCCCGATATAAAAAAAAACAAATTTTGAGTTAAATAATGTCGAGGCAATCAGCAAATGTTTTGAGGTTAAACTTCAACCACGCGAACCACAATTGTCTCACTTACTTTTCCCCGAATTAAAAAAAAAAACGAATCTTGTTAAAACAAATTTTTTATTACATATATCATGAATCTCTTACTTTTTAAGAGTTAAAATAAACGTGATGTTTGCTGCGTACTATAGCGTCTTGACGTCGACGTATGTAGGACATTCCTTTAGTTAACGTCTGATGGCACCACTGTAGGGATCTACTGCATCGACTGCCCACAACACTTCAACCACGCGAACCACACTTCTCTCACTTACTTTTCCCACTAGTGGGAAAAGTACTCACTTCTACCACTGTGACGTCATCAGTTGAGAAATCGACAACTTCTCCCTCTCGAGATGAGCCTCCGAAGTCGCATTTCCATCGCGGGTGTTGGACAAAATATTTTGTTAAACCATTGTAAGAAATTCAACTAGGTGTATAATGAAATAACTATGCAAAATTTCATCAATTTATCTCTACACGTTTTCAAGAAATTGCTGGATCGTGACATACATCCACACATCCACACATCCACATCCACACACACACACACATCCGGACAATTTTTCAGGCCATCGTGTTAGATATATTGACATTAAAATATGTTGAAAAAAACCTTTTTTAGGAAACTGGATTTTGTCACCACCACAAAGCTTCCTCTATGAGGAAGCAAAAGCAAGGAAAAGCCGAGAAAAGCAGTAACCATCTTTTTATATTATGCCTATGCACGTTTTCCAACACGATAGTTTCGTTGATAAACTTAATTTTATTATCTTTGGCTATAGGAAACCCTAAAACATCCAATTATGTGAATATATTCCTTTCGCAGAGAACCTTGAACTCAAATAATACCTAGTATGGGAATAATTATTAGAGATTAGAGTCTGCATTTCCTTCGTGGGTACATTTAACCGGAAATTGAGTAAGTACTTAATGTTTTACTGGAGTTATAAGTGTAGTTGCACGTATTATGGTAAGCGCTTCTCCATTTCTCCATTTCAGTAACTATCTAACTATTGTACTTGGAAACATGTCAAACCAAAGTAGTTTCGTCTGGTTTGTAAAAAAATGGTAAAATCTCTAAATGTATGTATTTTAAGGAAAGATAAAGATTTTATATAAAAAAAACGAAAGATATATGTATAATAAGAAACAAATTTTTTAAATAAAAAAAAGTAAACAGGTATGAATGCATCATTAGAGGGCGTCTCGGTGAGTTCCCTCTTTTCTTTCGTGAAGAGGTTGGTGCTCTTCTTCAGAACCGGTTTTGTCTATACTCGCAGACAAAGTGAGCCACTCCATGCATGCCATTCTTTTTTTTCCATAGAATATGTCACGTCATCAGCAATAGTGGTACAGACCCAACTTCCGAAGTTTATCGAAAATAATTACCTTTCAGGTAATTAATTCTGTAATTTTCATTGTAATTTCGAATAGGATTCTCAAACATATGGAACCTTAAACCGTATTACAATCAGAGCCTACAATCGCCTATATTCAATAATCAACGACTGGTTGATTGAATGTAAATTCTGAACTGAAAATAGATTATTCCACATATCATGTTTCTAATTTTGCAGTGCAATTTCAATTATTCTATTAATAATGCAGAACATTTTCGCTGAGAGAAGCATAATTATACGCTATCATAATAGAACGAACTACTGTAAATTTGGATGCACATGAATAGGTGATAGTTCATTTACAGCAATAGAAGCCGGCTGCAGCAAAGTTCGGTAGTATTATAGCAAACGTGTTTAAAGCTTAAATTTAAGTATATAAGTTAAAGCTGATGAGCCAATCGAATTATAAGTAGAGCACTTAAGTAGAATTTATAAGACAAGTGTCACTGTATGATTATCAAAGGATGCTAACGATAATTAGCTGTTAGCATGGAGCAGACGCTTGAGCGATTTATATGGTGAAGTTGGCGGATATTAGAGGAGAAGTGGAGTTTAAAACAACCATTAATCAATTAGCTTCCGCATATCATATATAAGAAGAATAAAGTGCTGCTTTCCTTGATAGACGACATTGCAGAAATTTTTACTTTTTAAACATTTAATTAATTTAATTGGTCACGTGGATTATTACTTTTACACCCCAACTACAATAATATGACTTGACAAGTCTTATTCACTTTTCCTTCTGTAATACGGTTTCCTGTTTTTACTTGCTTTGACCCAGATTCTGCAATGAATACAATGTTTCAGTTCCATCAAGCACATTTAATAACCCTGCGTTTGTCAATTAACGTTCAAAGCGAGCTAAGCAGAAGGATTATTGATTCTCGTGACGTGGCTTCTAATAAGACCCCATGTGCTACGACATATACCTACAACCACTTATATTTTTCCTTCAAGAATATTTTTATTTGTGTTCAAGTAGTAATTACTTGAGTATCTGAGAGTAGAAACTCCCGAGAGTAATCAGTTATTTACATTTTGATAAACCGTGTAATCATGCTAAGAAGTGAAGAGCACTAAACTGAATTTAGAAAGATACTCCATCAACGCTATATATGTATAATATCACACATTGATTTTGGATTAAAGGGAATTTTATCTCGTAATAACCCATCATCGTTAAATTAGATTTTAAATTACTAGAAAGTTATGAAAGTTCAATTGAACGAATTTTTATCATTTAAAAGTTCAAAACTTCATGATTTTAGAATTTAAATGAAGGGCATTGCACGCGATACAGCGATTAATAAATCATTTATACAGAATTGCAGACAACTAATTAAAAATAAAGTGAATAATGAAGCTTAAGTTTGCTACGTTTACAACGAAAAATTAATTTTTGAAAAAAGCACGAGACCTAAAATTTTATTGTTTTAAATAATACCTGTCTAAATAATACCGCAAAAGTTTTATCCACCCACCCCCATATGACCACCCTCAAAATCAACCCCTAAGCACAAAAAGAAACATTAAAAAACCCTTAGGGATTGATTTTGAGGGTGATCCTATGGAGGTGGGCGTATTAAACTTTTTCGGTCTTATTTAGAAATTAAATGAAGCCATTTAAAAGTATAAAATTTTAGGTTTCGAAATTTAGGAATTTTTAATGATTTTTTTGGGCTTCGGGGTTGATTTTGGGAGTGATTCTATAGATATTTAGGTGAATTAAACTCGTTCTTTTTACAAAAAAATAATTTTTCGTTGTAAATGTTGCAAACTTCAGTTAGGGAAGAATTGTTTATAGTTTTCACTGAATATTTTTCACGCAAATGTCCTGAATTTATTTTCTTCGGTTGAACAACGATCATAACTTTCCCGTAAAGTGTAACAAAATCAATTGATTTCAGCAGCGCGAGTAAGTCGAGTTTTCGGTAAGAAGGATTATCGAAACAGGCCTACTCAAGCGAATTCCCCTATACACATGGGAAATCCATCTAGAATCCGGAACATAAGTGGATGCCAGCGATGTGGGTATAAAGGGCGTATGTGTACTGTAGACACATATACTCGACTCATACACTATCTAGTGCCAGAGCAATTTAATGCCGAGCAAACACCGACAGTTTAAATTTCATTACGGTAATTACGCGCTGCTGGCTGTAATCCACCAAGAATAAGGAATTTTTCACGGTGTCGTTGGTGGTTATACCCTTAATTCCACTAATATAACTTGGTCCTAGTACGCATTACAATAAACTTCTACTCTAATTTCAGAGGGTCTTCTAATTAGAAAATCTCTTGAAAATATAGAAAATCCTCTTTATAGAAAAAAGTAGTATATTAACTAAAATGACAAACTTGTTTTTCCAAAAGAGTAAACAAAAGTTTCAATGTATGCTTTTCGCGATTGGATTTTCTCCTCAATATTTTTCGCTCTTCGATAAAAATAAATATTCCGTTAAAATATCCATAAATGTTTGCGAATGATTTGGAAATACATCAATACCTCCAAAAATGTGAGAAATTGTGTATTCAACACACGTATGTCGTGTGCAGAATAAACTTTGCGATGTCCCATATCGATACCTCCAGATATTCTATATTAAAAGTTAAAATTTTTAGTCGGAAAAATGTACAACTGTTCATGTTAAAAATGAAAGAGTTGAATACATTTCCATGTTGGAAATGAATTCTCTGTATTCGTAATAATTGTAGTTATATAGTTCAACCATATCTGGAATTACAGATCTTTATTTACCCCGTATTATTCACGTTCACGCTTTTAATTATTCAAATTTAATCCTTTTCGTTACTAATGATACTTTCCCGTTTTTTTTTGTTTTTTTTTTAAGGTAAATATAGTGTTTCATGAAAATTATTCTTACAACAATGCCAGTTTTCAGTTTCTATAAAATAGAGAGAATATATTTTCTGACATTGCTTTCTCAAATATATGTAAAATCACAATGCATAAAACAACAATAGCTTCTACTCAAGCCTGTAAGAATAAAGGCAAATTTTGCGGGGAATATATTTCACACTGTGGTCAGTCGCAGTGAAGGAAAATTCAATCGATTGCACTTGTTTTTTCTTTTTTCACTGAGTCGACTATACTTATACCTACAGCGAAATTTATTCTGCAGCACTCTTTCATTTGTTCTAGTCATGCAGCAGGGATGTTCTGAATATTTTATACAATTTATATTTCACGGTAATGAATAAAGTGAAAGATTGAAATTAAGATTTTACAATTAAATCGCATATCTTAAGAGGGGATATAAAATTTCTTGGTCCGAGCGCAAATGGATCTTGACTATTATGTATAAAAATTACAAATTTAGAAATACTTTTTGATGAGCAAAGAAATTATCAAGAAATTTTATGACTCGCGTAGAAAAGTTTCGCGAAATGTCTAACAGCAAAATGCATCCGGTTTTCTATCAAACCTCCGTTTTATACTGAAAATGAATTGAATACCGGCCGTCACGACTACGTAGATTATAGATTAATCTCAGGCACGCGTAATGTACCACCTACACGGATCTCATTGTGGCAAAAAATATTACGAAATGAGTTTCTCTAGGTCGACATATGTGCATACTGCGATATACTTTCTCGCAAAGTTGAAGTCCGATTGCGTGAACCTTCAAGTAACCGGATTTTGTTATACAACGTAAAAATTTATTTATAACTTATTTGTCTCTAAATTTTATAACACAGACAAAACAAGGACTGAAAGTGTTTACAGCTTAATTCAGTTTTTAGGCTGAATTTAAGTTTAAGTCAGCCTAAAAACTGAATTAAGCTGTAAACACTTTCAGTCCTTGTTTTTTCTGTAAACCTTATTCCCTTTTCAACGTCTGGCATTGTTCAATAAACTATAGTTTTAAACAACAAGTAGAGTGACTAAACTATTTATTTACACCGTAAAAAAACAAGACCTAAAATTTTATTACGCTACATGGTTCCATTTGATGTCAAAAGAAGCCCAAAACAATTTCAACTCCATACCACACTAGGATCACCCCTTAAATCATTCCCTAAATACAAAAAAAATCATTACAAACCCCTTATCTTCGAGACCTTAAATTTTATGGTTTAATTTAATGTCCACAGAAGCCCAAAACAGTTTCATCCACCTAACCCTCTAGATTCACCCTCAAAATCAAACCCTAAGCACAAAAGAATTCATTAAAAATCCCCAAATTAAAACGTTAATAAAAAAAATAACGTCACTTTTTAAAATACTTAATAAAATAACTCGAAATTGAAATAATTCTTTATAAAATTTTAAGTCTCGAAGTTTTGGGATTTTTAATGATTTTTTGGTGCTTAGGGGTTGATTTTTAGGTGAAATTAAAGAGCTAGGTGGAAAAAACTGTTTGTGAAGCAATAAACTTTTAGGTCTCGTGCTTTTTACAAAGAAATAATTTTTCGTAGTCGTAAACGTTGAAAACTTCAGTTTCATCTTTTTCTCGGCGTATTTTAAGATAGAAAAGTTCAGGAAAAAATATAGTAAGTACACGAGATGACAAAATTTCAAGGATATTTTTCATGACAGAGATATAACTTTCAACCTTCTCTACATAAAAGAATGTGACAGAAATTTTTCAAAGAGATTGCACATATACATATATCAGATAGCTCAAGTACCTATATGAATAAAGCGTTATCTGTTACATTGTAAAGATTCAAAGCGCGATATATAATGCGTTTTTTTTTAGTCATAGACAGAGTTTCGTTTCTGGGATTCTATATAAATGCATTCTTTTCAGGAGAATGAAATTCCAATTAAAATAAAAATCTACCTCGTCGAACGGCTTTCTACATCATGATGCTTGGAGCGTAAAACGTGTCTTGCATACCGACACAGACGATTCGTCCTATGGGCAAAAGTATTCCAAGTGCAGCCTAATCTGCGCGATTTACTTTCTACAGAAAAGACCGTGAAATCGACTGTCCTTTTTCCATTATATTCTCTCTCTAATTAATTACTTTTGACTTCTAGCCAACTCTGCATTAGTTGCTGAAGAATCCGATTCAAATTCATATCTATATATAATAATCATGAATTCCAAGCGTTCCAATTTTTAATTAACTAATAAAGATTTTTCTAGCAATAAAATGCCAATCTGGAAAATGTTTTCTGATGTATAATTGACTTTTTCCATACAGCAATTATTCTCTTTCACATTTTCTGGGTTCAAATGAGGTAATTTAAGCCAACGCTCTGTTGAAATGAAGGAATGTGAATTTGTAATCATAAAGGCAGAATCCCAAGCCAGCGGCTAATGACTTTCCCTCTTTACACAGAAACGAGCATAAAGGGAGACGATAAAATTAGAAAAACATGTTTTGCTTGTACAGCAAAAGGGATTGAAAGCACGTACACGTGCAGTATTTAAGGGACGCATTTTCGACAAAGTGTATGGCTAATATGTTTGTCGCAAACTCATAAATGCCTCGAGCAACCAAAAAGCAGGATTTTCCATTACTGTGCAGAAACTTGAGAAAAAGAGAATAAAGGACAATATACTCTATCCCCATCAAGTGAAACCATTATCTAAAGCCCTCGACATGCACATAATCTTTTAATTATACAAGAGAAACGTAAAAGTTTGTACTTAAAAATCCCCATTTTATCTTCTAAAAGATATAGCTCAAAGATATAAAAATTACATAAAAGAGCGCGTATTTTCATGGATAATTTCAAAAGTTCGAAATCTTTTATTACATATCGATTTAACATGAAAAATTTTACAGATTACAATTTCTTTTATGGTTCAAAAAGGTAGATTTTACAGCGCGACCATTTCCTGTATGTTTTAAACTGTAAAAGGTTTAAGTGTAGATTTAAACTGTAAATAAAATCAAGCTTTAAACCGTAAAAGAAGTTGTAAAACTATAAATCGTGTGATTTTACGAATAATTCACATTTTCCATGCAATTTGAATATTTTCTGTAACTGAAAAGTTCTAAATGTTCAAATGAACGAATTTTTGTATTGATTGTATTTTAAACTAGAGAGGGTTTTAAAATATTGGTATATTTGCATTGAAAATAATTCTGTATGAAATAAACTTGTGTTACGTATTGTTATTTTAAGTTGAAACAATATTTCTGGATAAAATAGAATTGGGAAAAAATATTTCGTTCATGAACGTTCAAAACTTCTGGTACATGGCAATTTGTGTTTCTGAGCAGACGAAAATTGGGACCTGATTAGATCGATTCCATTTCCGGAATATAAAGGATGGGAACCTGATCGAAGATACGTTTCTGATACTCGACGACATCGATGCTTGGCTCTATGGATATCAAGTATGTAGTACATACGTTCTACGTGTCCAAGTGTCTGTGCATGTAGATAATACCCGCACGTGTAAACGCGTATCTTGTCCCTCCTTATATACTGTGCTCGACAGTATGGGGGAGAAGCAGCGTTAGGTTAACGGTTATCCAAAGCAAAAGAATTTATGAAAAAGAATAAACGAAATCAGAAATTATAGGCATTCAAAATCTCAATTACATATTAATTAAATATAATTCACGTACAAAAAACAGATACAAGATCATTTATGAAATACTGTAATAATTAGCAACAAGCCTTTGAAAAATAAGCCGATACTGTATAAAAATATTGTAAATTATAGAGACTCCATATGGTAAGAAATTCCTTTTAAGTGACCACTTGTGACCTTAGTCAATTATCAGGATAACGATATAACTCCTTTATATTCCATGCATTGGCAAAGAAATTACCATTCCAATCAAATAGATACAAGAAATCCTTGTACATCAGTATTTAAAAATAAAAATAAACCTCTACTCTACCTCTACCTCTAATAAAATGTTTAATCATTTAAAATTCTGTTATAACAGAATTTTTTCTAATAATTAATCTAATAAAGTTTGACAGAAACTTTATATTCAAGTCAGATAAAGGAGCAAACCGGATGAGTTAAAATTCCAGGAAAATTTTCGGTCCTTTTATCCCACGCTGTAATAAATTACTCGCCTAGAAAGGCGCGGATTTTACCATATGACGAGATTATTGCATAAACTGTGTTACTTCAAAGAAGAGAACGCGACAAACTATAGCTCGCTTTGAACTAGTTCCATTCAGTGTTCACACACAATAGTAAAAGTACCAAATTATATAAGTTACAAGATAAATTTCTTGTTCTGCGTAGTAAAATATTTCAGCAAACTTTTTCAAGAATAAAATGAATAATTTTCAGAAGTGTTTCAACTTAGTGCAACTTCAAATAGATTACATTTTTAATAATAATTTTTAAAAAGTTTAAGCTTCAATTTCCATATGTTTGCATAAATTTGCAATTATTCAGATTTGATGCACAAAACGAGAGCATTATAATATTTATTATAATTACTTTAACGTTAATTTCCCCGCCCTCTCTCAGCTTTAGAGTGAAAATTGTATGATCACAAATGTAACGAAAGTTCGAGAAGTTTGAAGCTTTGTCATCCAACATTTTCTCAAACTCTGAACGCCCTGAACAATGGTTGCATCACTTTCGTGAGGTGAAATTGTCGTGTTCATAAAAGTAATTATAACTGTGACATAACAACCAGTTACAATCCTAGGAGTGCTCGAACTTTGTGGATGCAGTCGAAATATAGTTCTCTTTATTTTTCCCACAATTTATACTATGTATTCTATATATTATATATTTTTAAACAGGAAACAACTTGATACTATGAATTAAAAGCTGAATTTTTTAGTTACAAATTCAAACAACTGTAGAAAAAGAGAATAATTAAAAATTATTTTACTTATTAATGAGTTATTTGTATTTTATAATTACATGCTCTCGGGTTGGATACACTTTCAACTATTAATTATCATCAATTTTCTTTGCCTTTTTACATTGCATCTATATCGACTTTATATCCTGCTAATTGGTAATGACAAGAATACAATTAAATTTAATCAGATGAAATACTTGAAAAAATTCAGTAAGGCGACAAAATTTCACCTAGAAATATGTATTCTAAAACAATCAATATTACAGATTGTTGTGGGAACTCCCTTGGCACTTGGCAGATACGTAGTAAAATATTCTCAAGAAACTTTTCTAATTTTTCGCATTTAGATTTTAGAAAACAACCTTATTCAGGACACCAAATACTCGAAATTAGTACAAAAGAAAATGAGAATTTGAAAAGATACTAAGAAATTGATCAATCATGACAAATGGAATGGATTACATATTGATATTGTATTTTATATTAAATGTGAATGAGTGCTCCATATTTTATTAGAAAGTATTTTTTACTTGACAGTCGTAGATTTCTGATTATTCCTTTTAGTCAGATTTGAAAGATTCACGTTAAAAAATAAAATAAAACTTGAACATGACACCAAACAAGATAAATTGTAAACAATTGATTGTCAACAATCGTCTAAAATAAAATAATCTGATATCAAAACACCCTCTCTCAATATCAACTTCAAATCCGTCAGAATAAATGACAGCAATGACATATCAGATTCTCCCTTGACGCATATTGTTAATAATCGCAGTACACCTTTCCCAACAAACATTTCATTGTGTTGACTAAAGAATAGGTGCACAAACTGCATAAACTGCATTCCCCAGTGCAATTTCCCACCTTCGGCTCGATAAAAACTTTCGCACGACACACAACACGCAACAAATAAGTAACAATCAGAAAGAAAAAAAGAAAACCACATAAAAATTTTAAAATACATTTAAATAAAACGAATAACCTCATGCGATTAGCTTCTGTCTTCTTGGACAACATCTTCGATTCTCTCCCTGTCTCTCCCACAAGGTCACTCCACTCTCTCACTTCAAAAAACAGTCATGACACTACCTCAACTTTCGGTCTCCAAACTCCGAAATGCTTAATATCGTAAACAAACCCCGGGGTTTTGAGCTAACGCGATTTTAAAAAAAAAACTAAGTTCAGAATAACACTCCCAAAAATAGGGGAGATTCTGACACGCGGGAAATTTCTTTTTTCGTTTGTTTGAATGTTAACACTACTCTTTAAAAATTCCAAAATTTTCTGATCTCCGGGCGTTATAACTTCTTTAAAATCAAGACTTGGTTTTTTCGAGCTTGAGAACTCTTGAGAATACAGTACCGCGTCGTACGGTATCCAGCAATTAACCGGTTCGAGCTGTCACTAACTATTCACTCCGGAGTGGTCCAGGTCGAGTTTGCAACTGCAGAGGGTGGAGATGTTCGATGTTTGGGGTGGTGGCGACGGTTTAGGGGGTGTTGTCAGCACCATGAACCAAATTCGTGTAAAGTTCCCGAGGTTCGCGAAACGATCGTGCGCAGGCACATTGGCCCCAACGAACAAACTCAGACAAATCCGACGAGCTTGTGAAAGGCGACTGAACACTTTCCTCTTTTCGTCGCCACCAGTAGTGAGTAATATTACCGAGGTAATATTCCCGTTCTCGGTAACGTTACCGAGAAGGTAACGTTAAAATAAATTACCTTACAATTTTCAAGAATTTATTTTTTTTTAATTTTTATCATTTTTTATCATTTTTTATTTTTCATTTCTAGGGGGGAAAAATCCTCCTCTTGGTGCCCCCCCTGGCTACGGTCATGGATTATCGACAGCCCTGAGACTGCTCACTGACTTTCTGATGGAAAAATTCTGCCGTTGGCTGAAATTTGAATCGCGCGCCAAATTTTGACCAATGGCAGCACACATTGGCAATCGGTTAGAGAAATACTGACATTGGTCAAAATTTGGTGCGCGATTCAAATTTCAGCCAACGGCAGAATTTCTCGAACAGAAAGTCAGTGAGCAGTCTCAGGGCCGTTGATAATCCATGACCGTAGCCAGGGGGGGCACCAAGGGGGATTATTCCCCCTCTAAATGAAAAATAAAAAATATTTCTGTAGTAAATACACTGTAAAAAATATTATCGTAATTTTACCACAATGAATGATGTGACCAATTAATGTTAAAAAATGTTAATTCTCATAAATTCTCTTAAATTACGTAAGTTACGGTAACGTTCTTTGTTACCTTACCCAATTTTAAATTACCGAGAATTTTCGAACTCTACCGGCAGCACTGACCAATCGAACGTTTTTTGAATTTGCTACCCCTACTTTTCCCGCCAATGATTTAATTAATTTTTTGAAATATGAATTATGTAATATAAAATATTAATTAAATAGTTCAAAATTAATTTTTAAGAAAAATTTAGGTACACAAAAATTCTAAAATCTGTTATGATTCTTGATCCTTATTACAAAGAATTGAAGAAACTAAAGAGAACTTATTTTGAAATTATTAACATTGAGAAGAATGAATACTAAACGTTTCGAAATCATAGTAAAATTGAACTTTATTATATTAAAATGAACGTTTTACATATGGTCAGTGTTTATGGTAGGATACAATGCATATTATACTAAGCTACTCGCGTAACAAATAAGTCGTAAAAGTAATAAAATGAATCATAAGAACAAATTCAAACTCAATCAACACTGTGATAAAAATCAAGGACTGGAACCTTTCAAAATATCTTCTTTCAATTTTGCTTTTACCACATTTTTATGCTTTTAAATCTTTCAAGGTTTTTTGTAGTTTTTTTTTCGGTTAAAAAAAATATTGTGGAACTATGTAAAAACCTTGAAAAATATAAATACCTGTCCTTGATTAGCACAAAGGCAAACATTTAATTCGCAAACAATTTAAACATTTTAACCTTAAGTTTAATTCAAACACAAACCCCTCCAAAAAAATTACTGAATTATGAAGTGTAATGAAACTCTCTAGTAAGATTCTTCCTTGGAAACATTTTACAGTTTGATTATGAATCTTACAAATTCTGTTCATGTTCAATACTGTAATCGTACATCGCAAAAGGGTAATTAGAATTCCTGCTTAAGGGTCTATAATGCTCGTAAAAAAAAAGAAAAATCTTCAAATTAATAAAAGAAGCAGGCTTGGTTCGCACAAGAAAGTAAACTTTAAAAAACGATAGTATGCATTGAAAAAAGACAACGTGATTTTAATATAATTTAAAAGAAGGAGCAGGCTTTTTTAATATCTTTTACAAGCCACTGACCAAATTTACAAAATATGAACAAACGGCGGTGTGCAAACAATGTAAGGGAAGCGACGCGAGTCACGTAAAAAGAAAATGTTAATCCGTCTTCGGCTACATGAGGTAATGAGAAATTTGTCTTGTCAATGAAGATTCTCATTATAAAATGAGTTGTCAACCGAAAAGCAGGGAAAATGTAGGCGTTATTAAAGCAGTAGGTAAAACTAACACAATTGCGAGTAAGCTGTGTTATAAATCTTTTACATATTTCGGAGTGTAAAATGATAAATCTCGAACATCAGCCGCAGTATCGGCGTGCGATGCTATAACACATTGCGCACCGATCTATTCTGGCTAAGATTTAAGACAGTTGAAATTTTCAACGTTTTCTCTCTGTTCTGATATACATCAAGCTTCGCACTTTCACCCTTTTTCTTTAAATCTTTATTACCGTAGAAATACTTAACTTCGGAAATTTAACTTGAATTTATACTCATTTTTGAAAACAAAATTAGCTTTTTACACAATATCTGGGTATGGTCTTTTAATTTTGTTGCTTTTAAACTATTTGATTATGTGGAAGCAAAGATAATTGTGTGTCCGAAGTTAGTTGATTCTATGGTACCTACATTAAATTATATCATTATTTGTTTTACTTATATATCTATATATATATATATTCATATATATATATATATCACGCCTGTCACTCCTTCGATTTAGCAATGTAGCAGCACTTTGTCTATTCCACTGCCGCTTCGTTATCTTTCCGCCTACGTCAAATTTTGTTTTCCAAACTGTAACTAAATTATGCCGGTTTTTGAGAACCCTTCTTGCCGATAAGTGATTTGTGGATGTGAGGGATGACACCTGAAACAAATACATAATTTAAGAAATCTGCAATAAATTCATGAAAAAATCGAAAGGAATACAATTTTAAAAATCAAATGTCCAGTTCTTAATGTTTCAGTTTGGATTATTTCATAAAACTTTTCAGTTTAAAGTTGTTTAACTTATAAAGTTACTGAACTATAAAGCCTTTAAATGAGTTTCAAATTAATTTATCATTACTAACAATAATAGTTAATTTATTATGGGGTAACAAAATAAAATATATATAATTCGACACACCTCCTCCTGCAATGGTGGCTTTAATAAGGCTGTCCAATTCTTCGTCACCACGAATAGCAAGCTGCAAATGTCTTGGTGTGATACGTTTGACTTTCAAGTCTTTGGATGCATTCCCCGCTAACTCCAAAACCTGTAAAGTAAATAAATAATAAATTCAAGTCTTTTAAAAAATTAATTAACTTCTTCAAAGTGCTTTTAACGAAAAAATAAGAAAACAAATCCAAGCATTAGGCATAAATTGTAATATTTAAAATTGCTAGATGAAAATAGTGCCACTGATTCATAAAATGATTCATCAAAAAGAGAACTTTTTGTTATTGAGGTAGTTCATCTTTTTTAGACTTTAACCTTTCGCTTAGTTTTTATTTATCCGAAATTTTGTTACATCACTGTTCAAAGATAAATGAAAAGAATAATTTCGAACAAGATTTAATATTTAGAATGAATATATTTTTTAAAAAGAAAATAAATTATAAAAATAAACAAAAAAAGATAACTGAAAATAAATATGTAAAATTTTTTAATTAAGCAAATAAAATCACATTCATATAAACATGTTTAATACAATAAAACATTTATCACCGTAAGGAGGATAGTGGAAATATTGATTTGAAGCTATGAATAAATTACGTAAGATTTATTTTGATCATTCTCACGACTTTCCCTTCAATTTCCTACATAGAACTTTCTTCTATTTTCTTAAAACATTTATTAGTATATACTAAAATAAATTGCAAAATTATGATATGAAAATTCTACGATGTTTAAACAAGTCTTCATCATGTTACATTCTAATTAAGGGCATGTGTTACTTACCATATGAACAAATTTAGATAACCCGGGTTTTTTTCTACAATTTTTACATTTTCAAAAAAATTATAGTCAACATCCGTCAAGAACGTGAACACGGACGGATTTTGACTAAAATTTTTTTGAAAATGTAAAAATTGTAGAAAAAAACCCGGGTTATTTAAACTTACTCATATGGTAAGTAACACATACCCTTAAAACTATGAAAAAAAAAAGATCTTATTACTTATCCGATCTCTCTACCTTACCGACATTCTTTTCTCTGCAATATTACTTCTAAATTTGTTGAGATATCAAATTAAAAATTTCTATAATTAAAGTTAGAATATTAAACGAAGGTTTATTGACACTTATTAGCTAAAAATATTTATTATTATGAACGTATAATTGGTATAACTAATTTGCTCTTATGGTAAAGTATTACATTCCCTTAAAACGTGGCGGACACCCCCCCCCTTGGCTGTGACCGCGCACTGACAGGGCTAGTCCCCTCTATTCCTATGTTCATGGTTACAGAGAAACAAACGTCGGTAAGGTAGAGATCGGGTAAGTAATAAATAAAAAAAAATATAATTCTGAAAATTAAAGAAATATAAATTCTCTGAATTGACTAAGAAAATGTTACTTGTCGAATTTCTCCTTAAAAATCAAATTATTTAATTATTTATAAAGAAACACAGTGACAAAAAAAGCAATAAAAAGAAAATCTATTTCGAATTTTGTATTTTCGCGGGAAGGTGGCCATATTGTTACCGGAAGCGTCGGTGAAGCTTCTCGATTATCGGCATAGGCATAGTCGATTACAATATAAAAAAAATGGGTAGCGTACTGACCTCAGCTGTAAGATACTCCAAAATAGCTGCGCTGTAAACAGCGGCTGTTGCTCCAACACGTCCATGACTTGTTGTCCTGTTTTTCAAATGCCTGTGAATCCTACCAACCGGGAACTGAAATCACAAAAGACACTTTCCAGAATTCCAGTTTTGAATTTCGTAACGGTAGTTTTAAATTTCGTAACGGTGGACATCGACAGGCATCAGCACAACTTGAGCCGATATCTGCGAAGCAGGCGCACTTTTTTGCATTACCCATATCAAAAACATTCGCCAATTTAGCGTCAGCACTCAGCAGCTATTCTCACAAGAAAATATCGAACGTGCACGCAATGACACATCTTGTTAAATAATTCTTCGTATCAAGATTCCCGACGATAAAAGGAAAACAAAATCCTACAAAAATAGCTGATTTCATGTTTAAAATTATGGTTCATCAACTGCAGAAATTTTCAATAAAATTTTACTTCAATATTTGTTCCCAACATAAATGCTAGTCGCCAGTCCCCATTAGAAGGAAAAAAATCTTCCAAGGATGACGTTAATGATTCCCCTTCAAAACAATTGATTTTATCACTTTTAGGAATAAAGATAAATTTGTGTTTGCAAAATTGATTGCTATTTTTATGATAATAATTATCTTTAAATTTCAATTTGAAATGAGTTAAATGAAAATTGTTGAAAAACGTTTTGAAAGTAAAATTTCTCAAATTTAAATACATAAATGGACTCAGATATTTGAAATTGTAATTTATTACTTTAATATTTTATACAAGCTTTATTGAATTTGAATCTTGAATGCGTAGAAAAACAAAAGGGAGGGGGTTGAAAGGAAGCGGATCTCGTTGTTTGAAAACATAAGAGCCCCTTGGCTTAGCGTCTCATGAAAATTATAATTCAAACAAAACACAATCTTGTCTCCTTTTCACTCCTTTCATTCAACTCTTAAAAATAAAGTTTATATCATTTCAAGCCGTTTATCTTGGTACATTATAAATGAATTTTCCTAAAATAGTCAAAATGACTCCAGATTTTCGCGCCAAATGTAATTTAACCTTCAAACGTTCCGGAATCAGAAAAAACGATTTTTGATCGAATTTTGGGCGAGCTAATTATTTTGCGGATAAATTGGGAGGAAATTTCAAGTTGAACTGAACATAAATCGAAGCGAAACTCACCTGCAAGCCGGCCCTCGCTGAACGGGAAACCGCCTTCGCCTTCGCTTTTCCAGAATCTTTACCAGCTTTGCCGCCAGCCTATTCACAGACAAAAATCCAAGTTAATTCACGAGATAACTCCACGAAAATTGGTGAGCAGATTCTCCGAAAACCACACTAAAGGAAGATGCACTTCAGGAATTCGGATGCCTAACGAATCCTCAGGATACTTACCATTATGAGAAGAGCTTGTACAATTTGCTTCACGACACACGAACTACACAAGAACCACGAGCACAGCACAGACGACGCCGCAGAAGTCGAGATCCCGCCAATGTAACTGGCGGACATGCCATATTTTACTGCGCATGTGCAAGAAAGCGCGCGACTATTTGAAATTGATAAATACTTTAAATATAAATAATCAGAGATAAATATTAAGAAAAACTTCTTTAAAAAATTTAATGAAACTCGATGAAGAGCACCTAAGTTTTTAAATAATTTATTATCAATTTAATATCGTTACAAATGCACCCACAGAAATAAGAATTTTTAAAAATAATTTATAAACAAGCAACGCATTGTTTGATTGTAAAAAGTTAATATTTACTCCTTCCACCAAGAACAATTAATGATATCAAAATCCTCAATCCGTAAGCAAGCAATAAGGTGAAGTTAATTTTTGAAAAATTACCTTTTTCGTACGACTCCGTGAGATTTTAAATTGAAAAAGTTCACATTAAAGAATTAAAAATTAAATAATTGTAGCTTGAAAAAAGAAAAACATAATTTGAAGCATTTGAAATAAAAAATAGTTCAATATTTCATATAAAATGCTTAGAATTTTAGAATATCAGTTTTTAAGCCTGTAATATTTCCAGGTTTTGCAGCAACCCTGTATAAATAATTAAAGATATCAAAGATGTAAAATCCCACCGGAAACGAATATTTAAGTTTCAATTTTAAAATCTGATTGTGCTGCCCCCAGGAAGATTTAGTTCTCGGATAAAGAAGCTATATTCTCGTTTTATTATTTCAAATATGTCCCGATTCTTTTCTGAAACAGAATTTTCCAACTTCTTTTCTGCTTTGATTAAAATAATCAATCAAAATTATATTGAAAATTTACTAATATTTTTAATGTACATATGATGCAATAAGATAATTTTTTTCATAAGAATATTATTAAAACGAATGTCAAAAACCGAATATATTTAGGATTGGACAAGATTATCCCTAGTATAATATTCGATATCACGTTTATTCTCGAATATCCCGAAGCTGTGGTATTTCATGCTATAGAATATATACATAAAAGAGCTAAATTATATTGCTCAGCCAACACAGCATCCAAGCATCGATCCGTTTCCAGTTTCCAGGGCGCAGACCGAAAGATTATTAAACTCTCTTCCTCTACTTTTTGAATTCCGAAACGTTAAAACGTCTAATTTATCAAAAATATACAGTTTAATAATAGTCTTAAATCTTCTATTTTTCATATAAATTCAGAAAACTTTAAAATCTTAATAATCACATTAAAAAAATCTTGCGCAATTATAACTTTTATGAACTCATCATTTCCTAAAAATGGGCTTAAATTAGAAATTAGTCATTTTAATTTTAGAAAACAACTTTGTGAATATCTTTAAAATGAACATTTATTAAAATTTACTTATAGTATCAGTATACGAAATAAAAACTTAATTGGATATTTTAATATAATTTCTATTCAATACAAAGAGCGTTAATTAAAAAAAAAATAAAAATAAATTGATTATAATATGTACGAGGAAAAAGGTATTGAGATTTTGATTAATGGAAGAAGGGCAGTTGTTACTCACAAGAGTAAAACTAGGAAGGGGAGATGCATAGGTTTTAAAACGAAAAGTGGTTTGTAGAATAAATTGTAGACTCGCATCTACTTGGCAAGTTGGCAATACGACGGGTCGCTGCTCTATCGACAAATATCCAGCTGCGCGTTCTCAAATGCGCCTTGCCCCTTTTTTTCTTTCCAATATTTTTTCCCGCCTTTTTTTCCACTTCCTCTGTAGATACAAACGGAGTGCTCATGATTCGGGTCTTCTGTCTTTGCTTCTGGGTCCGTTGCACCTTGCGATTATGGGTCTTATGATTTTACTGCTCACCCGTTGCTTCTGCTAATTCATCGCACTTGTCCGTCAGATCGTCCTTAAATTTAAAAAATTCGATTATTCAATATTCGTTGTTGAGTTTTGGTATTTTAAAAAATTCCCAGTTTCAATTTCGCCCTAATTTATTTAATAAATTATTGGAAATCCGGTTTTAATTTTCATGGAAAGATGTAAATTACTCATTTATTCTGAAGGACTCAAATATTTCTAAAATAAATATACAAAAATATATAAGTAATTCTCAGATTAAAAGTTCAATGAAGTAAAATTTAAAGCAAAAAATCAAACCTCGTCTATTTGCAGACATTTTCCCCACTCGGTGAGACTGATCTTGTGATCATTGTTCACGTCGCAGGAATCAAGGAAAGGGGCTATACAATGTTCAAGAGCCATCAGGGGTGCTCTGATGGGGAAAAGTTCGTGTCTGGAAACGGTTCTATCATGAGGATGACCATCGAGATCGCACCACTTCCATATAGCAGCATTTGACCAACGAAGAGTGTGATTGGTTTCCGCTTCTCTTTGCATTTTCAAGTAGTGGGTTGGAAGTTCCTGACGATCAGCCAAATCCCTCATTATGTTGAAGAGCCAGTCGCGCATTCTTCTGGGGAAATCGATCATATCTTCTTCTTTGCAAGCCTGAAAGGGTAATAAATAATTCACCAATCATGTTAGATTAAAAGACCCTGATTTTTAGTGATTTTCTGGGAATAAACTTACAGGCATTTGACGACATTCGCCGTAGTACTCGATGTGAATATGTTGGTAGTCAGGACCTCTGCATCTGGAATCTCCACTGTCACAAAAGCATCGAGTCTGGTAGACTTCGCAGTCACTGCCAAAGGTTTCATTGTAATTGGTGCAAACTTTGCGTCTGGGATCGATTTCCTCGCTACATTGCTCTATACAGATGCATTCCGCTGTTCCTTCTTCTGAGGCCTTAAAATGGAGGATTCAAAATTGATTAAAAAGTATTTTTAGAATTTACTGTTATCAATTGGTATTGATTGTTAACTGAAGTTTATTTATATTTGAGAGAAAACTAACTTTGCAAACTCGTCCAGCACCGCAATGTTTATCTAAACAAGGATCGGCTAGAAGAGGCATCGATCTCATTCGGCTATCATCTTCGTTGGTCATAGCGCTTTCAACTTCCTCGGACAATTCATCAGCTGCTAGCATGTTTATATTATCATCCTGGATAGTTGACTCATGTGTCGTTGTCCTGCGACGACTTTTTCGCCTTCGCTATAGTAAAAAATAATAGTATAGAATTAGGTAATTTTAATCTTTTATATTATGCGTTTGAATCTAGATAACAATTTTAATTAAATCAATTTGACTTTTTACCTCTGCAGAGACATCAAGGACCAGAAGAGCGACGATGAGGCCGATTACGACCAATTGGAATTTTGACCGCATCGTTATCACTAAAACAGAAAATAAACTCGATATTAATTACTGGAAGAGGAATACATATGTATGTACATATCTAAATACATTTGTAGTCCACTTCCTATATGTTCTCATTCTGATCTTATCATTGAACGAGGACAGTCATCGATATTATTACTTTGCTCTCAATTTGTATATGGATGAATGACCGTAATTTGTCTTTTCTCTCACATTATTAAAATCTCCGTAGATACACAATTCGATATTCTAAGACTTTAGGGTCATTGTGACAGACGATAAATCTTCAGACCGTTTAATGGAAGCAATGAGATGATAACCCAATTCCAAGGAAAAAGATTACACAAGAAAAATATGCAAGACGTAAAATTAAAAATTTTTAAATAAATAGCTATTATTCAGAATATAATATAGAATTTAATTGGATTTTTCAGAGTGGAGAATCCCTTTTGATTGTAAATAAATTTGGAAATGCATACGTTATCAATTTGAGATTTATTTGTTTGGTCCTCCGAGATATTTTATAGATTTTTTTTATTTTATTAAACAGTGATTTATGTTAGACAGGCACCAATTTTTAGCGAACGAGTGACTTTAATCCGAGAAAAAATGAGAGAAATTTTTCGCTATCGATTGTCCCATTTTATATTTTCAGACGGGACCGTGTCGAGTATCAAAAAGCTGAATAGCTTAGAAGTCCTTTTTTAATCATTGGAAAAATTCTAGCCTACTTTTCCTTTTATGTATTTTCAGACATTTTGATGGATGAACTTTAGCGAATAATATATATAGATTTAAAAACTTCTCATAAAGAATAACAAAAAATCTTGTACATTTCATTTATAAAAAAAGTTAATTTAAACTTTAATCAATCAGATTCTAAGTATGTAGAAATTTGTCTATTGATTGACCAATAAATTAATGTTTTAGAATCTAAAATTAGAGAAGTGCTAGTATATTTCGAGAGCAAATTTGAATTAGGAGTTTGCATGCTTCAATATAGGGCTGCTCAGTAGAACATCCGGTATGGAATTGTGGACTGGACTAATGCCAAGAAACAGTATTCCACGTTGAAGTTTTAAAGTTTCAACAAGTCTGGAACATTCAAATTTTGAATTAGTAAATAGCTTCAATATTTAATATTTCAATATTTTCTGTATTTCAAAATCCAATTTCTTAATTATTAGATCTGAAGAAAAATTCTGTAACTAAAAAAAAAAAAAACAAGTTTCGAATTTTATGAAAGATATGCTTATAATGAATAGACTTTTAGTAACTTCTAAGCTATCCTGTTGTACAATTTAAAATTCCATTGCAAGTCTTTAAAATTAAGGTTTTCCGAAATACTGTCCTTTTTAATTGAGTCTAATTGGGCCAATATAGAGCAAGCCTTCTTCGACATTTAGGTATATATTTAACGATGATACATGGTGCATTTATGTCATTTGAAGATGATGCTCATGCATCTCATCATCTTGGACTTCGCGTCCTCTAACAACCTACACGCAATCTTTTTATTTCCGCGGAGTAAAATGACGAGAAATAAATGCTCGTAGGACGCAGAATCGAGAACAGACGAGGAAAAGAACCTCTGTCGCATGTTCTGCGACCTGAGCTTCATCCCACGCGTCCGGGACTCCGGGTCAGATATCACGTGGCCGCGTAGCAATACGATTTATACGAAATCCAATGTAACGCATTCAATCTCCGCAGCTTCAACTTTATCACATTCAGAACTACTTTTTTTATGTTTATATGAGAAAAAGAACTTATTACATCCTTCCATTATAGAAAATCCAATAGAGCGACTGCAAAAGCTAATCTTATATAAATTTTACCAGGAATTGATACCCACTTTAATGATATTAATTCCACTTCTGTGGAGCTAAATTAAACCAGTAATTTAAAAATAGATTGGGAATTGTTTTCTCCATTCAGAACTAAATTTATGTTTTATTTCTGAAAACTTGTATCATCAAAATTGAATACTTTAGCTTGAAATCTAAGAAATTGCTAATCTATATTTATATTATTATATTTTCCAAATACATACTCTCAAAAATAAAACTTAAGTTCTGTAACATCTTTAATAAATATTTACGATATTTCTAAATATAAGTTTTCTTATCTTTGAACGAAAGCAGAACAAAAAGAAATAAATAGATCATGAGGGGAAGATTAAAGTATGTCAGATTTATGGATAAGACTCGAACTTCCGTTTACAGTGACATGGTTTCTCAATTTCTCATTTTAAGCTCGAGCTTCTTGGGAAGGAAATAAACACATGTAAACATCAAATATAAAACCGAGACAACTTCCTATGTGTACTGGATGTTTAGATAAGTAAAGGAAACGCCCACAAATAGAAGGCGTATTGCGGCCAGTGCAAGCAAAAGGCCTTTCTTTATATTATTCCTTACATGCCCTCTCTTTTATTTTGCCGGAGCAGAAAGCGTAGTGAATTAAATTAATGCTCATTCAGAACCAGAAGCTATTTGCACAATGCTGTATACAAATCTTGATAAAAGATAATGTACATAATTCTATTGAATTGTCAATATTATATATTTCAAGATACATAATAAAAAATTCAGATGGCGAGCCAGAGCTTCCTAATATTTTTAATTTAAACCTTAATCGAGGTCAAGAGTCTCGGGTATTTTTAATATCAATATAATCATTATAAAAAATTGTACTTCAGAATTGTATTCTTTAGGTATAATCAAATTGTGTTTTGTTTTGAGTTTGAAAAAATTTCATTTAAAGAGTTAGATTTTTAACGAGTTTCATATTAAATAACACAAACAGAAAAGAATCTCTGAAAATAAATAATACAATTTTTAAATCGAAGTATAGAATAACAAAAATTGTCTACTATTCAAAAATATTACTAAAAACCTTTCCCTTAAATATTCTTTGTAAACAAATCTAGAGAAATTGGTTATCACAAAGTAAAATTAAGTTCTTTAAAAAATATATTAAAAATAAATAAAAAATAAACATAAAGCGGCCGCTTGATTATATCTGCTTTTTCTATTACGTATGATAAAATATTTCTCATTTCTATTATTTCAATATTCCTAATTTTGGTAGCTTTTATCAATACTTGTTTAATTTTTCAAAATGCTTAATAAGCTTTAGATAAGCATTTTAGCCTTTGAAGAATTTTCTAAAGCAATTATTGATGAAGTTAGATTGTGGATTAAAAAATTGATTTTACATCGATAACGATTTTATAATTTACATTAGTAGCAGTTAGTAAGAATAAAATTGAGAGTGAACTTACTTCGATTGGTTCTTGGTTTACACTGTTCTATCCGTCTTTCCCTTCCTTATTCCCAGTTTCTCCTTCGTTACTCTCGTTGCAAGAAAAAGAAGAAAATCATCCGAAACGGTCAGTGGACCGGTACTGACTGCAGAATCCGAATGGCAGGGAGTAAGTCTGGAAGTCTCTCAGCTTCAAAGATGATCTCATCAGTTCTTCCTACAACCCCGTTTGATCTTTTTGCCACATGCGCTCCGACTATCATCTCATTTTTTTATACACACGCACTAAATTTATTGCTTTTGCCTTATGCAACAAGGCGTGGAAGCTCAGTCAATCGGTAAGACAATCGACGAAGTCCAATACTTTTTCTATTCTCTGTAATAATTTTTTTCCAAGGAGAATCATTTTCAAAAAAATCCTGAAACAAAACTTGTTATTAATTTGTATTCTTTTTTGTTCAAATAAGAAACAGTATTTAATTATCATATTTATGAATAATAGGAATTGTACTCACTTATTTTATAGCATCTACAAATGAAAACTTCTTCTATCGAATTCTAGATTTTCAACGTTGTAAATATTTGAACATGTTTATAAATTTATCATCAATTATTATTTCTCAAATATTCATAAAAACTTTTAACACTAAAACGGTCAATATTTTACTTTAAATACATCAAAATTAAATTAAATATTTTCACAATTAAAAAATAATCAAATTTGCACTTAAAAAATATATACAACTTAAAACGTATCAGATAGTATTCATAGTTTAAAATTTACATCTATTTGAAAGTGAAAAATGTAATAACAGCAATTCTCGATTTTGCAAACGCGATAAAAAACTTTATAATACAAATTAATAATAAAAAATTTGATAATTAAAATGAATGACCAAATTCTCTTTCTTACAAACATAATAAACTTGAAAAGCATTGAAAAATCTAAGTACTTTAACACTAATACTTTGAAGTCACTAAAATATCTGAGAATTTAGAGTTGAAATTAATTGGCCAAAATTTGATAATTGCGGTAAAGAACAACATTCAATACTAAAGGGATCAGAAAATATGCACATTTTAAAATTAACAAAATTATAACATAAGGAAACATTCATTAATTACGAAAATGGACAAAAGAATAAACCTCGTTACTACTTTGATTTCTTTCGTAATTAAAAAATCGTTCCTAAGTACAATACAAAATTCGTAATGACAAAAAATTTTCTTCTACGATTGGAAAAACCTGAAAATCTGGTCGAAACAAAAGCAAAACAAAGTCCTTTGAAATAAATCAATAATAAATAAGGCATAATTAGACAGGTCCCGGTTTTTAATAAGAAATGATTGTACGACTTAATTACGGGTTGTAATAAGGGTAGGTTTATATTATACTAAATGCAAAAAGTTACAATACATTTTACGTTTGTCTGATTCATTCATTTTTACTTTAACATTATACTTTTATCGAAGTAACGTTGTCCACGGTTGTACACACAAACTGACCTGACCGGCCAAAATAAAAATGTATGCTACAAAAATTCACAATTTAATTATCGCCATTCTCTAGTTAATTAATTGTGATAATAATCATTATGATTTGTGTTTCTTTTGCTTTTGCTTTCGTTCGTAGTTAATATTATAATTATTATTTTAATGATTACCTATACATAGTTACTTAAAAAAGAAAAACATTCACACTAAAAATTTACTGATTTTCGCGTACATTTTGACGATTTCGCATCATAGGAATTTCTTTCAACTACCCCCCGCGCCCTTTCTTCCGACTAGCAAGATAAGCGTTTTCCCCGATAAATTCTTGCCCTCTAATTCTATCTCGCAACGAGCCTGTCTTTAATCTTCTCTCACCTAAAAAACAACTAGAATGCAAATTAATTTGTAAAATTAATCAACACTCCCCCGATTTCATGCACGTAATTTTCAAAAGCTGCCTTAACGAGTTGAATAAAACGAAGCAGTTTTACTGAAATTCCAATATAAAATTATCTACCTAAACTTAAGTCCTTTCTACCCAACTGTCAGCATTTAGAAAAGTGTGCATAAAATCCAAATTTTGGTCGGAGCGAGATAGAAAACCAATGATCTACTCGAGCTTTAAAACAAGCAAAACAATCCGCAATTATATATACATATATATATAAAACGGGAAAAAAAAATAATAAAAATAAGTCCAGCTAAACTTAACAAAGAGCTGATATAGAGTCGCCCTTAAACGGGTACACATATGACAATTGCGTCCTATTTGTAACAAAAATATGATTAATCACGTGTTTTTAGGGCAACTATATATATATTTATATTTAATAAAGTATAAAGAAAAGCGTTAACAAGAAACTTAAATCGTCGGGTAAATGCGCAACTTAGAATTTTATTTCCTACATCGATACGAAATTTGTCTCTTGTGGTGCGAAATCGTCTTATAAGGCTACTTCCAAGTTGTGACTTTCCGAGTAGGGTTTTTGAACTTGAGAAATCTCTTTTTTCTTTCCTTTTTATTTTCTTTAACAGAAAAATGAAGCAACATTTAAGAATGCGATTTGGAAAATTTGTCACAGCCTGGTCGCAGCGACACAACATATTCCATTACAAACTATAACGTAGCTGTTTAATACAGTTTCCGGAGTCAGTAAGAAAAAAGGAAACGCCTCTCAATAGTTCAACTCAGACTTGAAAACATGAAATCACAGCGAAATACACTTCAACTTCTCTTATAAACCAATTTAAATTTTATCTCTGTATTTATTAGTTTCTATCAGTTAATTTGTAATGTCAAATTTAAAGCATTGTCAGAAGCATTTGCGACTGACAAATAAAGATCTGGAAATTATATATTAACGTTTAACATGTTAATTTAACTAAATTCAGAAAGCTATAAAGAATTTTCTGTGGTTCGACAAACTTTATTGGTCGAGTTCTTCTCTATTTAGAATAAAACAAAAAAAAAAAAAAAAAAAAAAAAAAATGTTTAATTTTTTGTATGACTAGAAAATTGATAATGAATTAAATTCTTACTTCTCCAAATTCGGTCAAAATTTGGATTACAAATTTTATATCTAAGTAATTATTAAATTATGCAGTAGTTTAAAAATATATTTTGAAATTCGGAAAGTAAAGCTCAAAAGAATTGAACTATTTTAATTTCAAAAAATTATTAAGTACTTTTGAAGATCTCGAACAATAAATCGCCCACCTTCCAAAAAATTTAAAAAAAGCAATTTTAATATGTAAAAAGTATATTTATAGATTAATTAGCGAAGAAAATTTTGTTTGAAACTTAGAGAGTCTATTTCTATCTAAGCTAAACAAAAACAGGATCGGTATCAATAAATTTATCAATATTGAGCGGTGTCAAATTTACGAATACCGTTTCCGTTTGTGTTGAAACATGATTTTTGGGCGTCGATGACAGAGTTTGCTTATCTTAATGAGAATAATTATTGTGGTTAGTCGACGCCTCTTTTTGCCAATGTATTCTAAGCAGATGTAAGTTTTTCGATGTCAAGGAGAATCGACAAGGCCAAATTTGAAAAGGAAAACTTTTTTTGTGAACACCATTTAATTTCTGATAAATTAATTTGAAGGAGGAAAGAGAAAGAGGCTGAATCAAATCAGAAAGGACGGTAGACGAATGATAGAAAGTGGGTACAATATTACTGCTAAAGTCCAGCTGCAGTTTAAGAATTGGGACACTTTGGAATCGATACCTGTCGATTGAAAGTTTGTGTAATATGTCTTAAGGATGGAATGAAGCGTTTTTTTTTTTTCTGATTCTGTCTCTCTTCCTTCTAATATGTTCAATCAAATAGTTAGTAGAGTCAAAAAGTTAGCAGACTAAAAAGGTTTAAAGTCCTCAAAGTTTATGAAGGCAATCGTAAAATAAAAAGGGAACGGTATTCGCACCGAGGTTTGTTATTGCCGCGATCCGTTATTACGAAGAAAAGAACGAGCAACGCGCGACATGCAGGAAAAAAAGCCTCCAGGTTCTTCTGTTTTCCCAATTGACAATAAGGAGAATCATTCCTCAAGATGTGGCGCGTTGTGCCAAAGTTTCAGTAGGAGATTATTGGTCTCGCATGTCGCAATGAGACTTATATTTGACAGGGCGTTAGGTTCAGCTGATATTTTCCAAGGTGTGAATCGCGACGATAGTTAGCGTCGGTTTGCGTAACTTTGGTTGCTTGGGTTTCCTGGTTGTCTCATTCCACCGCCACCACTTCCTCCTCTGCCGCCTTCACCACCACGAGGGTAACTTCGAGGACCCCCTCGTGAACCACCGCCTCTCATTCCTCCTGCACCACCTGAAAAATCCAATAAGCTTAAAACTTATTTCTGAATTCTAAAACTACAAAGTTCAAAACGAATTAATTTAATATTAATGTTGACAGTGATTTAGTTTTGACCGTTGCTAAATAACACAACCCAAAGTGGAGTCTGTCAACTTTAATATTCCTCTCCGTTGAATCGCCGATTTAAAAATGAAAAGAACGATGTGTCGGTGAGGTTAAAATTTAATACATTTATTTTTAATGCAAGAATTTTTACCTGGACCGCGTTGTTGCTGTTGTGGTTGTCCACCCATAGAACGCATGTTGTCACCACCAGTGCTGGACCTATTGCCACCACCACCGCCACCACTTTCCATCGACATCCTGGACTTGAATTTCTTCTCCTCAACGTTAAGTTTGATCTGCCCGTTCTCGTCAGGATAGTAAATTGGCTGTAATTTAAAAATAAAATAAGTAATCAAATCAATTAACAATTTTATTAAAGGAGACAAATTACTTTAAATGAAAAAGAATGTTGACAGTGATTTAGTTTTGATCGTTGCTAGATAACGCAACCCAAAGTGGAGTCTGTCAATTTTAATATCCCTTTCCGTTGAATCGCCGATTTAAAAAGGAAAAGAACGATGTGTCGGAGAGGGTAAATTATAGAATTATAAAAAACACATATAAAAGTAGAAATATTAAAAAAAAAATATCTTACCAAGTTATCCAAAACTTTTGCGACTACTTGGGAATCCTCGAAAGTAATGAACCCATAGTTAGGCACACGTGTTGTACTGCTATTGGAACCTTGGGAACCTTTACTTCTGTCGTTTTGTTTGCTATGAACACGAAGTTCGGCTACTCTGCCATAACGTTCAAACAATTGACGAAGATCACTTTCTGTTGCGTGATGAGGTACATTTCCCAAAAAAAGTTGATGAGCATCAGTGAACTGGTTTGGTCTTCCACTGCGACGCTCTCCATCTCTTTGCATTGGACCACTTCGTGGAGGTCTCTGTTGTTGTTGAGATGGTTGCTGATTATTTGCAACTCTATGAGGCGGTTGTTGATTCGGAGATACATTCGTGTTAGAAGAGAGCGAAGGACCAGTGTTAGATGGATGTAAAGGCGTTCTATCCTCCATTTTTAAGTTTGTGGTCGGTGGCTAGAAAATTGAAAACAAGAATTAGCATCTACTCTCTTGTAAATTCAAAAATGAAATGATAAATTACATTTAACAGACAAATTAACTTACAGGAGGAGACATTGAAATTTTCGGAGCCGGTGCATTCGTCACACTTTGCGAGCCTGGAAACGATTTGACCAAATTAGCGTATGTTTTGGGTCCACTGTTGCTTGTATTAGTCGGTGCACTCATCAAGTGTTCCTGACTTCCAACATCAGCCGTTGGAGTCGAGAAGTTTTGAACCTCGACTTGTTCACTACTCTCGTTAGGTGTAGAATGATGTGCTTCTTCTTTGATCAACTGCTGCTCATTGGAAATATTCACATCCGTTTCCTGCTTAAATTGTTCTTGTACCATGGGCTCGCTGATATATTGAGGCTGTTGTGGTTGCACCGGTTGTTGCGGAGGAGGGATCGACTGTTGTAGTTGCTGACCAATCAATGAAGCGTCTTCGTGAACCGAACCGTTTATCACTGGTGGCATCACTGAATGCACGTGTTGTTGAGGTACAGGAGGGTAGTAAAGCGGCTGTCCAGTAATCGGTGGTTGTTGGGTGATTACAACGGCGGTGTGTTGCTCGGTACCAGTAATTGGCACCGAAATTTGTTGAACCTGTTGCTCATCTTCCTCCGGTTCGGAACGAACACCTTCCTCGATTTCCCGCTCTACAGAATCATGCAATCCGGAATCAATACCTTCAGAGTCGCCTTCTTCTTCATCTGGAAAGCCAAAGTCCTGGTAGCGGAAGATGTCATTGTGCACGTAGTACTTTTTCGGTGCCTGTGCCCCCAAGACGAAAGTTTGAGTGAAACGACGCATCGGTTGTCCAGCGTTCGAAAGTTCTCCAGACACCTAAAAAAATTGTATAATTACATAATTGATTCCAAAGTATGTTTTTAAAATTAAAGTTAAAAGTAAATTAGCTTAGTGGTTTTTACCTGAACGACGACTCCATTGCCAAGGGTAGCTTGCGAATCGACCTGAGTGATTTTAGCATGACAATCCCGAAAGTTCAGTTGCTGGATTTTCTGATGAATTTGCTTCTGACCGATCGCAGGTTTGGTTTCCTTGTTTGAGGCATCAAGACCACCATGTACGAATGATGAGGTGGTGTTATAAAACCTATGAAGTAAAGTTATCAATCAATAAAGCTGAATTTTATGGAAAATTGCATTTAATAAATTATAAAATAGGATTTAAGTCTTAATAATGAAAAAAGAGGATCTTATTTGACGTACCTATGAAGATGATTAGGTGCTTTATTAAGCAGGGTGTAGTATTGTCGGACGAACTCACGACCGACACACTGTGGTGAGGGGGATGCCTCCATGACCATTTCCTGTCTTACTGCTGGTTTTCACTTGCCCTCCTTGAATTATAAGTCAAAGAGCACTTCGTCTGACGACGTGTGTTCAATCCCTAAAGTAACCACTTGCAAGGTCACAAGATGCAGGTCTTGACGATATTAAGGCAGATGACTGAAAAATAAAAAAAAAATATTAATTTTAATTACATTGAACCAAATCTTTTAAGTTTTAACAAAATGACGCATTAAAATTGGAAAGTTTTCAGACAATAAAGGGAAAATTTCAAAGTTGAAACAATTTTAATTTAAACAACCCAATATTAAAATGATTAAATTGCTAATACAATATTTTAAAGTGTTGACAGTGATTTAGTTTCGGCAATTGCCAGTTAACGCAATTCAAAGTAGAATTTGTCAGTTTTAATATTTCTCTCCATTGAATCATCAATTTTGAAAAATAAATAAAATAAAAAAGTTACAAATGTTTTTTATATTTTGCTTCTTAAGGGCATGTGATAATTTACCATAAGAGCAAATTTGTTATACCAATTATACATTCATAATAATAAATATTTTTAGTAAATAAGAGTCAATAAATCTTCGTCTACATGAGACGAAGGTTTATTGACTCTTATTTACTAAAAATATTTATTATTATGAATTTATTAATTGGTATAACCACTGATCTCTATAATACACTGGATAGTGGATGTGTAGTTCTGAAAATGGCACCAATTGAATGTAGTGGCGGCCATCTTTACTGAGGATTTTTGTGCGTTATTGGCGGCAATTTTCAAATGATGTTGATACGATATGGGACCATCCATAAACCACGTGGACAGGTTATGGGGGGGAGGGGGGGTATGACAAAATTCCACGATCCATGTATATTTAAAAAATTATACATGGAATGCTGTCCACGATGGGGGAGGGGGGGTCAAAAAGTGGTGAAAAACTGTCCACGTGGTTTATGGATGGCCCCTATGTTTGCCTGAAGTGGAATTACATGTGTGTTTCTAACGTTTCTGCCCGAAGGCAAACTTGTCTTTAAGGGCATGTGATACTTTAACATAAGAGCAAATTAGTTATACCAATTATACATTAATAATAATAAATATATTCATCTAATAAGAGTCAATAAACCTTCGTCTACATTAGACGAAGGTTTATTGACTCTTATTTACTAATAATATTTACTATTATGAATGTATAATTGGTATAACTAATTTGCTCTTATGGTAAAGTATCATATGCCCTTAATGTGATTTTTATTTATGTATCAATAATATTATTTTTATAAAGTGAAAACATGGTTGCGAGATGTGCGTATATTGTGGTGAGGAATCACAAGAAGGATTGAGATCTTTACACATATGTAAGTACTCGAACAAATGTGGAACAAATACAGTATATGCTTGTAGGTTATGTTATATGTTTATGTAATTATAACCCTCTATTAGTAGTTTCAGATTGTTTTGTTATTTTATTATACCGATGAAATATAATTTCTGCAGAACAAAATTAAAACAGAACATATTATATTTTGTAACGATATACATATATGTATACAATTCAGGTTTCCAAAGTCTCCGGAACAGCAGATGTATTGGATAGAAAATATGGGACTGGATAACTTTGTTGATAACTGATAACTTTCAAGACTAAATTTTATTATTTACATCGCTGTATTCACAATTATTGCAATATACAATAAAATCGACACAAAATCATTCTTCCTATATCTTAAAGTCCTTCTTGTCCTACATTTTTTTTTATTGAATGTTTATATTTTAGATGGTTGCACATTATTCTTGCATTTTTGAGTTTTTCGGGCATAATTTTGATATTACTATTATTTTCTCTAAACATATTTACTTTCATTACACGAATTATGTATCAACATCTTTTGAAAATTGCCGCCAATAACGCACAAAAATCCTCAGTAAAGATGGCCGCCACTACATTCAATTGGTGCTACATTAGCGGCTAGTTGGCCACAGCAGTCCACTATCCAGTGTATTATAGAGATCAGTGGGTATAACTAATTTGCTCTTATGGTCAACATCCGTCAAGAACATGAACATGGATGGATGTTGACTAAAATTTTTTTGAAAATGTAAAAATTGTACAAAAAAACCCGGGTTATTTAAACTTGCTTATATGGTAAGTAACACATACCCTTAAGGCCATGTAAGACTTATCCGATCCCTACCTTACCGACATTTTTTCTCTGCAACGGCTACGTCTACATTTATTGAGATATCCAATTGAAAAAATTTAAACTTAAAAAAAATATGCTAAGGTATATTTATCTAGTCTTAAATTTTTGTAAAAATAAAAAAAAAAATTTTTTATGAATGTCAATATTTAGGACCAGATAAACGTACCTTAATGTTTTAGCTTTAATTACAGGAATTTTAAATTTGATATCTCAATAAATGTAAATGTATCGTTGCAGAGAAAAAGTAGAGATCGGGTAAGTCTTACATGGCCTTAAGGGCATGTGATACTTTACCATAAGAGTAACTTAGTTTACCCAATTATAGATTCATAATAATAAATATTTTTAGTTAATAAAAGTCAATAAACCTTTGTCTGCATGAGGCGAAGGTTTATTGACTCTTATTAGCTAAAAATATTTATTATTATGAATGTATAATGGGGTAAACTAAATTACTCTTATGGTAAAGTATTACATGCCCTTAAGGCCATGTGATATTTAGAAAATTTTTCGATTGTATTGATTTTCAATTATACCAATTATTCTCCCACAAAAATGAATATTTTGTCGAGAAATTTTAAGAAATGATAGAGAACATTGAAATGGTGGTTTATTGACTCCGAATATTTCAAATCATGAAAAAAAAGTTCTTTCGTGCTAAAATCTGTAATGCATTTGTCACTTTGAGGTTAGGTGTGCTATGCTTTCTACGAGTTTATTTGTAAAATATTTTTTTCTCATTATTTAACAAAATGAGAGTCAATAAACCTCCCTTAATATATTTTCTAACATCTCCGAATTCATTTTTCAAAAATATTCATTTCTGTGAACAAACAATTGGTATATCTGAACCTGATTGACCCATCGAAAAAGTATCACATGTCCTTAATCTAATACAAATATAATCTTACAAAGTATTATTACTTATCTTCATTGAAGTATAAAAAACACTGACAAAGAATAGGACTTTATGATTAATAAAACAAAATTACTTTTATCAAATATTTTTAGATTCTGATTCATCATTAATTAAAAAATAAAATTTTATTTGTAGGATGTGTTCGAAACATTCTAAATTCTGGGAACATAATTTGGCTTGACGCAGGACGTATTGTGCGGCACTTGTTACTAGACTCCTATGAGAATTCATTTTGACAAAATCATTTGCAATTATTTGTTATAATTTGATATAATCATTTATCAATTTATTATCTTCAATAAAGTTTTTTTTTATAATAAGTCTAAGAAGGAAAAATTACACAATTAATAAATAAATGTACAAACAAGTTCATCCATACATGAAAAAGAATACATATCCAGAGGGATAACGATATAAAAAACGTTTGTCGAACGTTCTAAAACTTTTCTAATATGTATCGTTTGCCCACTGGATATATTCCCTCTTTCAAAATAAAATAAGGTACTAATTAATACAATTAAAAGAAAGGCGAAATTATTTTTAAATATCATAATCCCATGAAAAACAACATAAGATAAAATTCATAAAATGGAACATTTTCTTTCCCCAAGAGCATCTTTCCTATTTGTCAAATCATACAATGTAATTTTTCAATAAAAGTCCAGGAAGTGAAATTTGCAAAGCGTACCTGTACTGTAACAAATATTTCTTGTAACTTTACCACTAAGTTTTGTAATAAGAACTTGTAATATTACTTCCTTCAGAGTAGTGAACTTACTAATATAAAAAGAAAAAACATCACTTCCAACGTAGTAGTTTTACAAGATTTTGTAAATGTACCTCTCTGAAAGTAGGTAATAATTGGTCTGCCAGAGAGTCAAATTATTACCTACTTTCAGAGAGGTAAATTTACAAAATCTTGTAAAACTACTACGTTGAAGTGGGTTTTTCTCTTCATATTAGTAAGTTCACTACTCTGAAGGAAGTAATATTACAAGTTTTGGTATAATTACAAAACGTAGTGGTAAAGTTACAAGAAATATTTATTACAGTGTGAGCATACTAAGTAACAAAGGAGGGTCGCTTGCAATTGACGACGCACAATGAATTATACGGAATAATCTCCGAAATGCTAGAAGGTACACACGTAAGTTTTGTGTGAGTCATCGAAACTTGGTAAAGCCAAGGATGAGACGCCGAGGATTAGTAAAAGGAAGAAAATTTTTAGTTTTCGAGGATGGAAATCCTCGTTGATATAAAACTAAGGAGCCAACATGAGGCGAGGGGAGCTACCCGGTTGCGAGCAAGCATGGCGATTTTTCTCAAGCGCGGTAAAGCGTTACTTCCAGACACAATTTCAGCCCCAAAATTGATGGGCCGCCATTAAGAAATGGTCAAAACTTTTTTAGTGAGTTGAGTAGAATATTCGAAGCCGAAAAAGTGAAAATGCCTAAATTAAACGTAAAGAGAGTCATTCTCTTCTCCATTGCTATACTTCCGATAACATCCATGCAAAGCATCGGTAAGCCGATCTTGTTAGCTTTTGTACTTTTTGTACTCACCTTTAGAACACTTTCTCGTTACAACACGCACTTAGGTACCCGAAAAAGAAAATGAGAATCGTGGTGAGTAATAATAACAGTTCACAGCAACGTTAATTACAAAAACAATTCGGTGAGAGAATACTTGATGCAGCAACGGTGGCACAAGCAAGTGTGAGTGTGAGACGCACAGACGGCAGACGCATGCACCAAGCCAAACGCTAAATACAAAATGAAGCCGGGTGGACGCAAGACAAGACGCAATGGCCCCAACTTCAGCCCTGGCCCCTGTACTCTACTGCGCATGCGTCGCACTTGGTATCTGATTGGTTTCTATTCGCGCGCAGTTTGAAATGCTAAAACATATTATTTTTCTTGTTTATTACAAATAATAGTGTTTTAATTCCTAAAAATATTTATATAATAAATACTTAGTTAATAACAATTCTTATAAGTAAAAACGTCATTATTTATAATAAAAAATAAAAATATTTTTTAGCATTTCAAACTGCGCGCGACTAGCAACCAATCAGGTACAGTGCGACACATGCGCAGTAGAGGGGCTCGAGTTGGGGTCACTGGATGAACGTGGAAGAAGATACGAGCGCCATTGCGGTCACTTCTGACACTAAACTTTTTCATAAAATTTATTTAATAAATGATAAAAATTGATGAAAATGAATATTGGGGACTTTTTCATATTCCTAACATAAGAGGATAATTTAGAACCAATCTAGGTTGCTTTTAAGTAGAGAAATATTGCTATGTATTTATTTACATACATACTCATGGTGTTTTAACTAGAGGCGCCATCTATAATGGAGTTAAATGGCGGGAAGTTTAAATCTTTATAAATTATTTATGTAATTTAAAAAATTAAAAATTTAATAGTAAGTTTTTCCAAAACTTCATAAATATAAAAATAGATTTTCTAATGAATTGGATTTTAAGATCAAGATAGTTATTCTTGTATATATAGCACGAGTATGATTGAATTTAGAAGAAAAGCATGAGTCATCCTGTAATTAACATGCAGTTAAATTTTTAAAGTATTTAAAAATATTTGACCATTTCAGGCAAATTTGCCAATTGAAAATGGGTAAATTTGAAATATATACATTGTAAATTTTATATTATAATTCATGGTTTTGCAACCTTTAAGAGGAAATCTCAAAACTTTTTAAATATATAAGGTGTGAAAAACATAATAGAATTATGTTTTAAGCATCCTTTAATTTTTAATCTTGAAATTATTTATTTATTTAAATAAAAAGTAATCATCCTTTCAGTGAAATTATAGAGCAGAATAGAATTTCAAATTCACAAACAGAGCTTATATATTTTTTGGAGAATAATGTATATGTTTATGAAAAAAGAAAGATTGTAAGTTTTAAAATTCTTTAAAAATGAAAGAAATCGTAAATTGGTTAAAATTAAAAATATCTAAACCGTAGATTAAAATTTCAATGTCTATTTCAGGGTAAAAAGTGTTTTTCTAAAGTTATTAAATAAAAAAAAAAACAGATTTTAATGCACCACCTTCTGTATTTAAATAGTTGCCATGATCCACTGATGCATTACACAATTTTCAATTTCTTAAGGCTGAATAAATTTAGACATTTTACTGTCTAAATTTCGTGTGTAGACATAATATAAAAAAGACCAGTCTTTTCGAAGTCGTACAAAAGGACTTCATGCCTGCATTTTACCTTACAAGTTCACGAAATACGAAGTGTTACATTTCGTAGAAATTTAGCACAAAGGAATGATAAAAACGTCTCAAATTTCAATTAATTTACCAACTTTCAAGTTGAGTTTATAATGTGGAAGACACTATGAAGCATTATTTTAAAAATGAAAATCAACCTTTAACAAAATTAACCAATGTAAAAGACATTTGTCTGCATACCTTTTTGCTAAAATATCGACGAAAAAGATGACAAGCTATGAAATACATCTTTGTTAGAACCATTGGGGGTCAATAAGTGTTCGAGAATTCGTAGAATTATTATGTACACAGAATGAATTTATTTTATCCTATACTATTATCAATATGAAAGCAATAATCTCTATCGAGGATCGATACTTGATGTAATTCTTATAAACACTTGGGCAACTGTTGATTTCCGCATTAACGTATTCTTTTCTTATGTAAAAAGTACACTGCCTGCTTACATCGCTAAAGTATCGTAATTTCTTAAAGATAGGTATAGACAAAATTAAAATAATCTTATCGTTAAAATAGGATCAATGTTACACGCGTAGACACTATCCAGCATACTCGCTTTCAGTTTATCTGTTAACTGTACAAAACCAGGAGTTGATATTGAACAAATCGCGAATACCAAAACTATATTCCATAAAAAGAAAAAATGCCAATGGAATATAATTTTGTTACACGTGACTCGACTACTTTGACATAAAAATGTTGAAAACTTTGAAAGAAATTATAGAAATTGAATTGAGAGCGCGTGGCAACATTACAATCTGTACAAAAGGTTAAGCGAAAGGGCGAACGGTTTCTCAGTGTATAATTTTACACAGAATTTTTTAACGAATTGACCTTTAGCCAACGCAAAATGAAAAAAGACTTAATTACTCCTGGTATTCTTGCAGATCTTGACTGAAATTGCCCTGGTTCTGCTGTCTGCTTTGTTGTTGTACATTCGGTTGAAAACGATGGGACTTCATGGAATGATGAGTTGGTGATTTATGAGATTTGCTGAACATAGGAACTGTAAAAATAAAAACAAAATTAGTATTGAAAATACACATAAATCCAAAACTTTATCGTCAGACCCATCACTTAAAAAATTTCCTTCAATTTTAATTTTAAAAAAATCTAATTTACAAATCAACTTGAAATCTGATTTATTTAATATAAATTTACACTGAACTAGATATTAGGATCGGTAAAATGGGATTTAGGTAAAAATAAACGAACATAGGGAATGTAGAATTTAAAAGTGAAAGCGATTAATACAGCCACCATGATAAGGAATAAAGTAAAAATGAATGCACACAAGTAAATGGGAACAAGTGACATTTAGAATGCAGTCTTAGGGGGGAAAAAACGTCAGAGTAAATCTAAAATAATTTTTTTCTATGATAAGAGCGAGGTATGAAAACGTAGAGTTGGAAGAATGAGGACACTCACCGGTTACAATGCGAAATGCATTGCAGTCGTTATTAGGGGATTTCCATTAATAGGGTTGGTGCCTTGCGTTCCCTCTGCCACCACCCCTCTGCTTTCCGCCGAAGCCTGAGCCTCCTGAAACACATCCCCAACACTCTGTTAGTTCAAGGATTTCAACCCCATCTTACTTTACTTCTTACTCTTATTTTTAATTATAAGTCTAATGTTTTAAGACTAATTAAAAAAGAAAGAAAACAAAACGACGACAACCCAACAAATTTCATCAGTAAAAATCTAAATTAAGGGCATGTAATACTTTACCATAAGAGCAAATTAGTTATACCAATTATACGTTCATAATAATAAATATTTTTAGCTAATAAGAGTCAATAAACCTTCGTCTACATGAAATGAAGGTTTATTGACTCTTATTAGCTAAAAATATTTATTATTATGAACGTATAATTGGTATAACTAATTTGCTCTTATGGTAAAGTATCACATGCCCTTAAACACAAATATTTCTACGATGAACAAGTACTGTACACAAAAATCAGAAAAGGTACTCTGTGAGTACCGATTTACTATTATAGTTTTATAGAAAATCTATTTAGAGGCTACAGGCTAAGGTAGTAAGCTATAGGCTGCAATCCGAGACTTGGCCCATCTTCGTTTTTTTTTTTTTTTTTTTTTTTTTTTTTTTTTTTTTTTTTTTTTTTCCTATACTTTTGAATAACTTTTAGGAATATAATATTCTCAAAAGTTGAAGGGGAACAGTCATGTCGATTTAGTCGTGCAGGATGTAAGGCCGTATTAGTAATAATGAAAAAGATGAAGGATGAGGACAGTATTGACTGATGAAATGAATATTAAATTTTTGATATTTCAATTCAAAAAATTAATCGATTTTTAGCAGTAAGATTATTAATTTAAAAAAAAATGTATTTCAACTTTCGAAAATTTGTATCATGAAAAATACACTACTGGCTTGTTTAATGTAAATTACGGTTTAAAATACAGAAATTAAATCTTCAAACTTCGAAATATCGAAACAAATGGTTAAAGTCGAAATCTTATTCTCAAGGAATTTTTTAAAAAACTTTCCTTTTGTAATATGTACATAATATTTCAAATGCAAAAGGCGCCTAATAAATCTGGAAGAAATTTTTTAAATTAAACATTATCAAATATACCTTTTTAGGAGGAAGTCTTCGATATCAAAACCATTCCGGCATCTTGGCATCTGGTTAAAAAAAAAAATGAACATAAGAGTTCAATTTCAGAGCCATTTGATTTTCGTAAATAATAATAGGCAAAAATTTACAACTTTTAAAATTCTTTATATTAAACAAAATTTAAGTAATTGCAATGAAAATAGACAAAAACTGTTGGAAAATTTTATTTCGACAAAGGCGTGGAATATTAAAATGTAAAAATTTATTTTTCATTTTTATAAAATGAAATATTTTGTAATTTTGCAAAGCTGAATCGGAAGACATTTTGATATTAGGTAATTTTTGGACCCTGATGTAATTTTTGTTTTTAATTCAAAGGCATCCAAATTTTTTGTTATCAATCTATTTTTCTTTCTTTCACTTTACCATTTGTTTCGAATATTCGTCTCTCCGTGTAATTCTTAAGAAAATTAAAATTAAAAGATAATACTGTATTCGAAAATAACCATAAATTAACAAATAATTTATTGTATCAACTGACTCGATTTCCAGGTGTAAATTGTGTGCCACATTTATTTATTTACGAATAGTAATTTTAAATTAAAGTTTACGCTAACTTTCATTTAATTTCTCGCACATCTCATACCTTTTTAAATTTAAACGGTACTGTACAAAAATGAACAGGTGCAGAACAGTGAACGAATTTTTCAATCCGTATGGGAAAAGATAGGAACTCAGCACAACTACTAAATTGAAAAACTAATTGCAAATTGAACAAAGAAGGAACGCTATTGCGTACCTTTCCCGCGAGCACCACCGCGCCCACCTGCGTAGCCACCATCGTAATTACCACCGCCATAGCCATATCCGTCTGTGATTCATGGAAGACATGGTACTTTAATTATTTAATTCATTTTCACAAAAAAGAGAACATACTTGTATGGGAATTTAGTTTTGAAAATGGCTCATAAATTTAAGATTGAAAAAACTTAGACTTCTCTATTAAAAAGATAACTTTATGATTCATAGAACATGCAAAGATTGTTCAGATTTTTTTTACAAGTGGGTGTGGTAGAGTTCATGTAGATGAAAACATTTAGTAATAAAAGGTTTTATCTAAAATGATATGCCAAGAATAATGAGTAAAATTAATAAATAATAGTTTAGGAAATATCAAATTATGAATGATGAACGCTAAATTCAATATTTGTTTCTTCAACACGTGCACGAAAACCACGTGTTTTCGAGCGTGTGAAGCGAGCTGAAAGTTGCTGTTTCCAGAGCAGTGAAATAAACTGGGAAAAAAACTCCTAACAGGGAAAAAAAACTCCAGCTGGAGGTAAAAAAAACTCGCGACAGTACTTCCTCTGGCGGAGAATCTTGTAATCGCGCTATTCTAACCTCTGGAAACAGCAACTTTCAGCTCGCTTTACACGCTCTCAAACACGTGGTTTCATGCACCTTTTGAAGAAAATATCGTATGTATCCCGAGATGCATAATATACTATTTTTTTTTTTTGTAGAAATGGAGGATTGATAAAGAATTATGTTTTACCAAGAGTTTTGAAACTCTTGAAATATTGAAAGTAATATTCTCTTATTAGAAACATAATTCGAATCTTAACATTAAATATTTGAATAAGCATAGAATGCTTAAAACAGAATTAGATGCATTTCGAGTGAAGTAATGAACCATGCTGCAAAAAATAGATCCAGCTTTACAACAGTTAAATTTACGAATTTTCCCAAAAATAATTTATAAAATAATTCAAACCAGTATATAAAACTTGCAACGTGGTTAAATTAATTCCCAAGGATAACCATGAAACGAGAATTGGTTTTGGAATCAGGATATGAAGGAATCTTATGTTCAGAATGACTAATTTGGCTCTGAATTTCAGTATTTCAATAATAATAAAAAAAAATATATGTATATAAAGAGTAACTCTTGAAATTTTCTAAAATTAAATAGAAAATTTAATAAAAGGAATTCTTAAACCTCAGTTAAAGTAACTATAAACTTTAAATAAACACTCTAGTTTTAATTGCACTTCCAGGACTTAAACTAACTCAAATCGAGAGATTTGAGTAGTTTAAAATTGATTTGGAGGTGATTTTAGATCTTAGAGATATGGTCTTCTGAGAAAGTTATGAAAGTTACCGTAACCGGTGTAGTCGTAGCCACCGCCGTAGCCACCGTACCCACCGCCGTAGTAGTCGTAGCCACCGCCATAGTCGTATGCAGCGCCATATCCGCCCTGACCATAACCGCCACCGAAACCACCGGCTCCATAGCCACCTTGCCAACCGCTCTGGAATCCTCCACGACCTCCTCTAGCTCCCCGACCTCCACGTCCACCTCCTCGCATCATACCTCCACGCATCATTCCCATGCCGTCAGGTTTAGGTGTAGCTTTCTTCACATCAACTTCCTTGCCGTTGATCGTCTGCTTTGGCGTTTTCAGCAATTGGTTAACTACTTGTTCGGAATCAAAGGTAATGAAGCAGAATCCTTTCCTCTGATTCTTTGTCTTGTCGAATGGCATCTCAACTTCGACAATCTGAAATTATAAAAAGGCACGAATTTAGCAACTGGAAATTTGAGAGTTTGTGATTTTAACGTCTTTAATTAGAAAATCTGAGGTTACAAGAAAAAAACTTACGTTTCCAAATTGTCCGAAGAAGGTCTTGATGTCATCATCGGAAAGTTCTGTGGAAAGACCACCAACGAAAATCTTTCCATGTCGGGCCTTCGCTTTTTTGGGATCTACTTTCTTGCCATTGATCACATGATCACCAGCTGACATAATCTGAAATAAAGATCAAATCTCTTAGAAAATTAAATTTGATAATGAAGCAAACTTGAATGATTTTAAAAATCTTCAGAGAAAGATTTGTCTTCACTTGCACTCAGTAGCAGAACTGACTTTCAAATAACATCATGTAAATTTTAAAGCTTTAATGTTGAATCAAGTACTCGAAATTCTTAAATTTTTATTTACCTTATCGAGCGATTCGGCCTTAGCAAAGACAATGAAAGCGAAACCTCGCGACCTTCCAGTATTGGGATCTGTTTTTACATTGATACTTTCGATGTCTCCAAATTTACTGAAATATTCTCGGAGCTCCTCTGAAAAATAGAAATTAATTATATTTCCTCTGAAATATAATTTCTTAATATTTTTTTTTTTTTTTTTTTTTTTTTAATCAGAGTATCACTATATAGTCTCATGCAACAGTGCCATTCTGTTGTCTGAAGGTGTCCTAAGGATAATAACATCATTTTGACTTCTCAAATTTAAATACAAATTTTTAAAGGCAAAGAATAAAGTATAAATAAAAAATAAACTTACTGTCCGTGGTTTCCCAGCTAAGGGCACCGACGAATAATTTTCTAAACGGGACAGAAAAAAAACGATCGTTAGATATAATCAACAAAATTTTTGGATAGATCCTAACCCTAAATAATGCCTACGGGATTTGAACTTTAAACAAAATAGCAAATTATTTACACTTTAATCAATTAAGATACGATTTAGTCAAGCTTTTGACGTCGGCAAATTCTCAAATGTCTGCAACTGTGCAAAAAAAATTATCTGTAATAAAAACGGTCAAAAAATATCAGGTGGTTAGGTATAAATTTTTTAAATTAAATATTAATTGGCAAGGGAAAAGCAGTGACCATAGCCAGCTACCACCTGGATATGTAACTCTAGAAAACAATTCGATCAATGAAAAGTTTACCATTTATTACACTACTGCTTTTGTTTCAATAAAAAATTTAGAAATTTAATGTAGATATTAAAGAGATTCCATGTCCAGCCAACCTGCAAAGCAATTTGAATTTATTTTCTTGAACTTAAAAAAATTATTCAGGTCATTTACTTATTTGAAAATACATATTGTCTTAGAAAGCCTAGATATAATAAATTTTGAATAGAATAAACAGAAGAACTTTGCAGCGTTGACAAGTTTTGTAAAATCACTGAGACAAAAGAAAATCGTAGAATTAGTATTAGTAGAAATAGTAATTTCATACCGTTCTTAGAGTAATCGGATGAACTCCTGGTAATGGGGAGTGTTAAAAGAAAGCTATGTATATGTGTGTGTATTGTGTATGTCTGATTAGTGAGATCAAAATTACGTAAGGCAGAATTTCAAAAAATGCCCCACAGCACACCGATAAGAATAACAGAATGGCCACTCAAAACTTTGAAAAAATTCCCAGTCATTTATCGATTTCCATTTTAAAAAATATCACAACGTACTTTCGTAAGTTATTAATTTTTTTTGTTTTTAGAAAACTCTTAAACATTGACAAAATTTAAAATCTCTTTATATTTCCAATACAAATTTATAAAACTTATTTATCAATTTTTAACTTAAAAAATAAAATAATTCTAAATTTAAGAACTTCAAAATAAACATTTTTTAATCATGTACTCAAATCTGTTCAAAATTAGACAATGTTGAATTTTTTTCGCCTAATACATAAAAGAAAAGTGTGAACTCTGAAGTAGAAACCAAAGTTTCAAATTGTAAGCATTCTGAATTAATAAATTACAAATAAAAGCATTAAAAATCTACAAAATTGTGCAATTTTAATAGAAAGTTTGGTGGTCACCCTGAAATCTATATTTGGTGTGCGAGGATGTGTGTTTGCCGAAAGGGAAACAAAAATTAGAAACAAACTTAACATAAAAATCAATCAATTAAGAGCAAAAATTTACGACGTTTTAATAAACACGAGCAATAGTTACAATCCTTTTATAATTATCCAGTTGCGAATCAGCTGCGCCTAAAGAAAAAAATTGCAAAATTGAATTTTTCCAAGTTGAATATTGACTGCAGATTGGCCCAAAAGCTAAAAAAAAAAAAACACTGTTGGATCGCGAAAAGTTAAAAATAGCCCAGCTAGCGATTTTTCATTTACATTTAGAATATACTGATATATAATGATATATATATATATATAATGATAATCATTTTATGTTAATCATATTATATAAATCTCTTTGCTTTCAATGATCAGCAAGTAATCTTTAATCTCTCATGATACAATTCATAGCCTTTTTAATCAAAGAACGTGCTGAGTTTTCACGTTTCTGTCAGTGTGGTAGTCGCTATTTGTATTTGAGATATTTATTGATCTTTTCAAATTATCGTCTAGGGCTGGTGATAAATACCGTGGGCACCAGTCTCTCGCAGGTATTCAGATGTCGATCGGATCACAGTTAGCCGGTTGCGAGTCGCCCGCCATATTCACAGTTGGTCGCTTGACACCTGCAGATTAAGCCACATAAATTGGGTTAATGGCACTTCCGACCTATCAAAGATATTCGGATTAGCCCTAATGACTGTGCTTTTTTTTTGTCACGCCCAAACTGCATTGACATCGGATCAGAATTTTAAATTCAAAATTCTACGCGTGACTCCGCAGGTAATTGTCTGTGCGAGACTTGACTTGATCTGACGCAATTGACTCGACTTCCAGTGCTTGTGCCATGACGAAAAACCGAAGGACTTGAACTTGACGCTGACTTCAGACAATAAACCAGAATTCTTTCATTTCTTAAGGCTTCAATGATCAGTTCATATTTCCCAGGCAATTCTTTTATGCCAGACGTGAATTACAAATGGCCAACCAGAATTCAGCTGCAATAAACGAACGAGGAAGAGTCTTGGCTGGCCAAAAATACTTTAGCTTTTTTTATTCTTTTGCTTTAACTCTGTATAAAAGTATATTTACATTTGATGCGTTACATTTGTATCTTCGAAGGCAAACGAAAATTTTCTCTTTATTCGTCAAAAAACAAAATGTAAAATACAGTTTATAGTTTTTTGGGAGAACGTGGAATTCAGGAATTTTTATTCTACAAATTCAAGAATTTTACAAAATTCGTACATAGCAAGGAAAGTTTTGCAAATTCAAATAATTCTAATCAGTATTTATTATAGGTTTAGATTATACTTATTTTAATAGCATGCCATACGTCAGTCAAATCTTATTTCATTAGCAAAGTACAGATAAATGTGGAGAGCCGGCTTTTGCGTTTTTGATATTTTTCACGCGGATTTTCATAAAGTCTGGTTACGTTTTTTATTCTCACCGAATTTTATTACTATCCGAAAATTGCATACAATTATTTTGATAGGAAAAAATAACGTTCAGGACTCAATTTCTAGAAATAAAGTTTTAAACATTTCTTTTATATATAAAGTACGCAGTGGCGTAGATAGCTTTTTTCGAGGGGGGGGGATATGACTTGGTAAAAAATTCATAAATCTTTTTTGTCAAGTTTCTAACGTGATATTAAAAAACTCATGGGGGGGATTGATCCCCTTGATCCACCCCCCCTATATACGCCACTGAGAAATATTATTTAAAATGCTAATTGGAATTTAAAACAGTTGAAAATTAACTTTACGAATTTTAGAACAAGTTTTTTATTAGAAAATCTGAACTTATTTGCACGTGTTTGGTTGATTTCATCAGAGAAGATTTGCCATTAAAAAACGAGGTCAAACTTATGAGAAAGTATTTTGAGTCCTTATGCTATTATTCTTCTAACTTCTAAAATTTTTAAATGTCCTATTTTTGTTTAGCGAAAAGATGCGGCCAACCGGAAAAATATGCTACAAGAAAACACAACATAGATTAATTTAAAAAAAAAAGTGTCAAACTTACCCGCATTTGAAATTTACAATTTAAAATCCTTACCCAAGTTCCAAAATTATTGATATCTCGAACTAGTAAGATTTCACATAATCCAAAGCTGTAGAATATGTATGAATATAAAAAAAAAAGAAAGAAAATTTTCGGGAACAAAGGCTATTAGTAAACAAAAATTGTGAATGCAAGGAGAAAATATTTACAATAGAAAAAAATTAAGGTTTCGTCAGCGTCAAAGAATCCATCTCGTGTTCCTAATTTGCTGAAAAGTGTCAAAATTAAATCGCCTTTCAGAAGCGAGCAAAAATTACATTTTTCTACTGATTAATAATTTATTTCATTTTAGCTTCAGTGAAAATCAGAGTTCCACATTCGTAATTCAAAAATTACGAAACCATCACTTTTCTAGAAAAAATTTAATGAAAAAGGATAGTATCATCATGACGAAAACTCAGTAAAAGTTGCTCTAGTTCCTAAAGTTTCAAAATCAAGGTTAGGTTCTCGTTTCCAAGCATGAGATAGAAAAGCATATACATGAATTTATCAAGAAATAATATTAAAAAAATAGGGAAATTTTCGGCGGAAAATCAATACTAGGAACGCGGAGTTGGCCGCCATTTTCGCTTTACTGAACGTGGCGTGAGCGCATCCACCACTAGCCGGCATCTCCACATTTTGAAATGTATTCCAAAACCAAACCAAATTTCCCTAACCAAAAATACACGTGGTTCCGAGTCTGCATTGAAAAAACGATTAATGACGCCCGCAATTTCGTAAAAAAATTTAATGAATCCGCCTCGATGCGGATGGATGAAAAAAATTTCCCCAAACGGCTCGGCACCATCGCCATTTTATCATGGCAATCAAGAGATTATGGAAGTCTCAAAAATAAGTGCTCGCATTTAAACTTTGTGAAAAAATTAATAACACGGGCGTCTCTAAATCACGAATGAAATAACAGTAAGAATTTATGATTAGAAAAAGAGGTTACCTGTCTTCCTGTGATTCTTGGCTACCACCACCATTTTCGGTGGCGTCACCGCTGCCGTTTCCTTCACCGTTTTGGAAACCCGGATCGGCGACGTCTTCGCTGAAGTCCTTATTTTCTTGACTGGCCATTTTGTCAAAATGTTATTGATAATCAGCGAACACAACACAAAACACCAGTAAATAAAAATATCTACTAAGAGAGCAAGCCACACCAATTCACGCCTGTACTGTTCGGCTGCCAAACGTAGAAGGAAGGCCAAGAGAGAGTCAGAGTCAGAGAGGAAAGTGGAGAGTTACGGAAAGATGAATACCCTCTCCTCTACTTCCGATTAATATACATACCAAGCTTACGCAGAATTCAACTGCGCAAGCGTTGCGCATGGAGGGAAAAACATCCCATTGGCCGTAATTCGCGCGCTTATTTGAAATGCATAAAAATTTTATGCTTTTCAAATAAGCGCGCGAATTACAACCAATGGGGCGGTTTCTTTCCTCTATACGAAACACTTGCGCAGCTGAATTCTGCGTAGGTTTTTGATTAATACCAAAGTTATTAACAATATATCTTTGTTAACACCACTGTCATCTCTGCCACTGTTCATATCCGTAGAACTTGCTCGTCATCATGCCTCATGCCTCATACATACCAAAGATATTGCTCATAGTGGCTCACACATTCCAACATGACTTCCTGCAGAAAATTCTAACCAATCACAGTGCCATGCAGTGTTCTCAGATTGTGGGATTTTTTGGCCCCCACCACACAACCCACGAGCTCATGCTTTCTCCCTCTAGCAACAGTCACGAACCTATTGATAGAGAAAGAAAGCATGAGCCCGTGGGTCGTGTGGTGGGGGCCGAAAAATCCCACTATCTGAGAACACTGGTGCCATGTGAAGCTATATATATGACTTATCAGCCTTCAGTTAAGACGATAGGAATGCGGGTGCCCTGTCCTTTTTGGGAAAATTAGTCAAATTTAAACGTTTAGAGTTCAATAAAATGATCAAAAGTAGAAAAATTGTTTATGCTAATTTATTAAACATCAAAATTATTAGTTTCCTTTAAATATTGTTTTTATTCATTATAAGTATATTTACATTATTACGTTGGATAATTTTTAGGTAAAATAATTTCCTTATCTCGAAATAATAAATTATTTTATGTGATTTTTGTTTATTTATAGACTATAAAGATGTTTAGAAAGTTAATAAATTATGTCATTTATGTTTCGCATTTTGTATGCACGTTCCTGATATCAGTATTGATAAGACAGAGAAAACATTCTACAATGAAGAAAAAAAACAAGATAAAAAATTGTCCTTTGATAGAAGGTTGTAGAATCAGAAAAGAGAATTTAACCGCCAAGATACCAAATTGAACATCCGGCCGGCGTCCCTTCCCACAATGCTTTGCGAATGACTAAATCGGATATGAAATCAATACGTAAATTGGGTATCAATTAAAAATAAATTTCTTTGCAACTCCGTGTCTTATAAAAAATATTATTTAAAATACTTGATATAACTATAAAAATTTTTCTAGAAAAATCTTACAATAATTTATCTCTTCCCCGTGTTTCCAGGGGCGGATCCAGAAATCGTGTGTCTTTCTTCAATGCTTGGAAAACAAAGGACAAATAGAGGGGCCATCGCCCCCCTATTCGTCTTTTGTTTTCCAAGCATTGAAGAAAGATACACGATTTCTGGATCCGCGCCTGCGTGCTTCGTCGACTTCATGTTGAAGTTAAATTCGGGATCAATTAAACTGATTAAACCGCATTCGGAAAAGGCTTCCAAATTTAAATATTTATCTTTAAAATTAAATTATTATAAGTTATTATCACAGATAATTCTTGAACTTTATAATTTCATGGTTCAATAAGCTAACAATACTCTAATTCGCATCTTTTTATAATTTGATTTATCATTGTTGATTCTTTGAAAAATTTCACATAACTACAAATTAAAATTGATAAATTTAATAAAAGTATAATAGACTAATAAGTTAGAAAATATAATAGAAAGGAAATAAATTTGGAAAATCCAATTTTGAGTCACGTTAAATCTTTTATTCATTTTGGTATAGTAATTAACTCTAAAAATTATAATAATTCTAATAAATACCTAGGCTTATCTCTATGAATTCACGTAAGTATATACGTTAATATCCCGAGAAATCACTTCTGGAAAAAAATTTACTCCAAGACAAGACAATAATCCATTCAAACACACTAATACGGAACATTCACTTCTATCGGAAGCATCATTATTTACGCGACTCTATAAATTAATTTACCGTCCATTGCAGACGTCATTCTATTTATCTATAATAAAAAAATTTATTTTTGTGCTCATGTAAATATATGTTCATCCATGATTAACATCTGGGCGTAAGTGTCTCAGATCTTTAAAGTATTTCTCTTTATGATGTACTCAGGGTACATCTTTCTGTAATTTGATCGCTGCCTTTGCAAAGTTGATTAACAATTTTGGGCGAATATATTTTGATTGATGTGACCAAAATTGCGGTAACCAGAAGTCGTTGAGTATTACCCAGTGGAAGTTTTAGGTAGAAATTCCTTGTTTCGTCCTGCCATGAAGCAATGAAAAGATTGGTTGATGATGCCCTTTTCGGAAGGATTTGTGAGAATACTGAGGCACATTCTGTAACATGATACGAATCCACTGTTTTTCACGAAGAACATCAAAAAGCGTTAGTTGCGATGATACTATTGTGAGGGGGTTAATTTTACAACGATTGATTAACATTTTCTTCCCTTCAGCCATTAATATAAAGGATATTTAATTACTATTAGGTATTGATATAAATGTAAATCGAAAAACTTAGAGTATAAGGGAAAGATTATCAATGTCCTATAATAAAATCCATATTATAAAATTTAAAAGAACGTATATTTGACTTGACTTTCAAACTGTATGTGGTTTTTCTTTTGGATTTTGATTATTTTTCCCTCGACTCAACACTTGGTTTCATAAAAAAATCTGAATTCGAGAATCGTTTATTGGTAAGGATCTTGACTATAAGTTTTTTAACAGAAAAATATAATCGAGATCTGCGTAAAGACATGAAAAGTTGAGACTGCTGGTGTAGAATTTATGGTATTCAGTCGTTACTCGTTTTTCGACAGATGCAGGCTGCACACCTGCGCTGAAAACCGGACAGAATTTAAATTCCTGTTTACGAATCATCTTTTAAAAACAAAATTTAGCATGCAAGGAGATATAAATTATTTTCCGGAAAAATGGGAATTAATGAAGGAAGGGAAGAAAAAAGTAATTTCTTTAAATAAAAAATATATAAATTTGCGATCAATATGAAATTCTCTTTTGAATTTCCAAGCAGGATTTTCGTTGGGAAAGTTTAACAATACAACTATCAGCTGTTAACTTAACACTATTAGATTCCCGATTTACTCATTCTAAGGATTAAATATAAGAAAATTCAAATAAATGGGTAAAAGAAGATAAAATGGAACAAAATTGTTAAAAATTATAGAAAATGTGATTTCTTTTGTTTGCAAATTGGAAAAGTAACAAGCTGACAGATAGTATCATAATGGAGTATGATAATAGAATTTTAATTCGAGAGCAACTCACCAGCGATTGCAATGCGAATCGCATTGATTTCGTGAATTATGATTTCCTTTAATAGGGTTGGTGCCTAGCGTTCCCTCTGCCCCCTCCTCTCTGTTTACCGGCGAAGCCAGCACCACCTGAAACACACCCATGGGACTGTGTTAGTCCACCAAACGGACAACACCGTTTCTTTCCTCTCGCGTAACCAAAAAAAATAACAAAAACAAAGAGAAATTCAAATAAAAAAAAAATGAAAAAAAAAACTAATACTTCAAAATGATTTATCTACGACAGTAAAAATTAATGGTGAACACAGGAAGAGAAATTGACTACAGAAAATTTACATGGACTTTACTCAGGTGGACTGTAGGCTGCGTTCCGAGTCATTGCAGAGTGCCCAGTCTCGTTAAACATTTCTGGATAATTTTTGAAAGCGTGTGATGTATCGAAAGATCTCCTCTGACACAAATGTTAATAAAGCACCGAATTTCTGCATCAATTTGGAAAATAATTTTGGGAAAGGGTCGCTTCTTTTCGGGTAAGTTTAACTTTGCAAGCGTTAGTAAGGAAAAAAGGGGGTGATGAAAAAGCCTTCTATCTAAACAAAACAAGAACAATACTTATGACCGTGCAACGAGAGCGATCTAATCGATGTTTATTGATTAAAGACCGCCTTTTAATATCCGATAGTTATTGATCATCATTTTGCAATCATTTTTAAGAATGAATTTAGGAACTGAGATTTAAAGAGATCTAATCAGTCTTAAATCGATTTACACCGATCAGAAGGAATTGTCCAATTTCTTTGTTGAGAATTCGAGTAGGATAAGAGGAAAGATTAAAATTTGGGGTAATACGAAAATAGGAACGCTAATGCGTACCTTTCCCGCGTGCACCACCGCGCCCACCTGCGTAGCCACCGTCGTAACTACCACCGCCATATCCATATCCGTCTGCGTTTCATGGAACACACGGTACAAGAGACAATCAAGTCAGTATTGTTGTTTTTCTTTAAATTGCAAAATTCTACTCTCTTTTGATCAAAATTAAATTACCACAAAGAAAGATATTAAACACAGATACAGCGGCTCGATCGAAACGTCTCTAGTAGCATAATATAACAATTGTGGCGCTACAATCGAGCCGTTGAATACTTGTCCAGTATCTTTGCAAAAACTTTTAGTTAAGGGAAAAATGTTAAACCTTGAAATAATGGATTTTTTCTTATAATTACTTTTTATAACCGAGTGAATGTTCAAAACGAGGAGTTTGGCATAAGCGGGATCGAGGGGTACAATATACCATTTCATAAGTCATATTGTCCTGTACAGTTTTACTTTAATATTCTTTACAAAGTATATATAATTATGTTACAGTGATTGAGTGCTTTTGAAGTCAGCGAGTCTGTAGAATCAGAAACGAAATAAAACGCTAGAAAAGAAAGACAATTGAATTCCACCGATTCACTGACATCAATCAGTGAACGTATGAAATGTAGAGAATTTTTAAAATCGAATCTACTTCGCGTGCAAGGTAAAAAATTAACTAAAAGAACCATAGTTAAAAATTTTCAAACATGAAATTGATAAAAGTCAAGTAAAAAGAGCAATGCTCAGTCATTAAAACGAAAAATATTGATTTGTCAGCCTTCACACTTTCACTGTTACATATTATATGTTATTACTTAACGTTATACGCCATATATGTACTTGCATAGATATAATGGATTCAATTTCAATTTTCATTGGAGTTAATTTCAACAAGGCATTAACTCAGCAATTGGCAAGTTGGATTAATCAGTGACCGTAACCAAGATAACAATGTTAATAAAAGGCCCATGTAGAAGACGAATTCGAAATCATGCATTTTGAAAAGGTTTTCTAGGACGAAACAGATAATGCGATAAACTGGTTTCACACTCGCCTTCATCGTTTTTAGTTAGAATCTACCGGTGAATTTCAGTTATGGATTATCGGGAAAAGTATCGCGATAGAGAGATCGCAAAGTATAAACCGTTTTTTTTTTCTGAGTAGCAGAATGCAAGCGCAGCTAAGCTGATCTGCCTGCAAATCAGCGCCTCAGTTAGAAATAATATCACACATCTTTCGTCGCCTATCGTACAGTATGTACATACATCTGATCATAAACTGCCTTCGGAGCGGACGATCCGAATCGAGCGACCTTGGAGCAAACGTGCTTACTTGGACCCCGTTTGAACAAAAATAAATAGTGATAAATAAAGTGATTGGTCAAAAGAGGGAAGCGCGATGCGGTGTGCAAGATTCGGAGTCGTCCGCTGAAGCGTCGATCGTAGAAAAACAGACGGTCGATAGTTTATCGCAGAAACGAATGACGAACGACCTTCAGTAAAAGTCATGAAAATTACCGTAGCCACTGTAGTCGTAGCCGCCGTAGCCACCGTACCCACCGCCGTAATAATCGTATCCTCCTCCGTAGCCGTCGTAGCCACCTCCATAGCCACCCTGGCCGTATCCACCGCCATAGCCACCACCATATCCACCTTGCCAGCCGCCCTGGAATCCTCCACGACCTCCACGGGCCCCTCGGCCACCTCGTCCTCCACGCATCATCCCACCACGCATACCTCCCATTCCATCAAGCTTAGGCGTCGCTTTTTTTACGTCCACCTGAAAAGATATTTGAAATTAAATGAAATGTTTATAGGATTTTTTAAATGGAGATTCTAGTTGGTTTTTTGAACGTGGAGTTAGAGTTGATGCAGAGTAGGAACGTATACTTACGAAAATTGTAATTTCTATAAGAAATCACTAGAAATATTTGCCAAAAATAATACTTAAAAAAGTTGAAAACTTGTGGGATCAAGAGAGTTAAAAATAGATAACGAATTTGGAACGGAACCAAATATGAAAGCCGGTAATTTTAAAGAACTGAGGTTAAACGTTTCTGAATTTAATTGTGATAAAGTTTTGAATTTCAACTTCAAGAAGCTATCATATTTCAAAATATTGAAATCTGAAATGAGTTTTTAACTATAAAAAATTATTACCTCCTTTCCGTTGATAGTCTGTTTGGGTGTCTTGAGAAGTTTGTTCACAACTTGTTCAGACTCGAAGGTGATAAAGCAGAAACCTTTTCTCTGGTTCTTTGTCTTGTCGAACGGCATTTCAACTTCAACAATCTGTAAAGAAAAGATTTAATAATTTTAACAATTTACAATACATTTTTTATTCTAATTCAAATCAGTAAATAAAAAGGGATTTTTACCGTTCCAAATTGACCGAAAAACGTCTTAATGTCATCATCAGACAATTCAGTAGAGAGTCCACCGACGAAAATTTTTCCATGTCGGGCTTTCGCTTTTTTGGGGTCAACCTTCTTGTTATTGATTACGTGATCACCTGCTGACATGATCTGAAATAAAGATCAAATTTGTTAGAGAGGAAAATTCAAAATTGGATAAATTTAAGTTTCATTAGAAATCGTCAGAGAAAGATTTATCTTCACTTTCTACTCAGTAGCAGAACTGACTTTCGAATAACATCATGTGCGTTTTGAAATATTCATTGAGAATGTAAAGTTTCAATTTTTCTCTTAATGTTTAAATAATTAGTTGATGAGTGATTAAATAGTTACCTTGTCGAGTGATTCAGATTTGGCAAATACGATAAAGGCAAATCCTCTTGATCGTCCAGTGTTGGGGTCTGTCTTGACATTGATGCTTTCAATGTCGCCATATTTACTAAAGTACTCCCGAAGTTCCTCTACAATTTTATTATTATCATTAATAAAACTCTCAAATCTCAGAAGTAACAACTCATACTTTCTTTTTTTCAATTTAAAAACATACTCACTGTCTGTGGTTTCCCAGCTGAGAGCACCAACAAACAATTTCCTATAAAGAACAGAGAAGAATCGGTTTTAGTAAAATCTAAAACATTTTTCCGGGATTCCTAACCCTTTAAAAATCTACATTGGGATAAACTGAACTTTGAAACAGCAATAAATTTACACTTTATCTCTCGAATACGATCTTTTACAGGTTTGTAACATCAGCAAATTCTCAAATCACTGCAACTTCAACAAGATAAGTTATCTGTAATGAGAAACGATAGAGGAAAAATTGTGGTCACATCCAACTATTTTTAAAATCAAGATTATCTCATTGACCATAGACGCTTACCACCTGGATAACTCAAAAAAAAACCATTCGATCGAACCATGATCAAGACAAAGTTTCTTTTACATCTAATCGTTGAATTTTGACATTAAAATAATTTAATAAAATCAACAAAGGAATTTAATGTTATACGTTTAGAGATTCCTTCTTAGCTCCAGCTGACCTGCAAAGCAATTGAATTTATTTTTCTACACTTGACTTGCTTCAAAATGCTGAGAGATATCAACAAAGCAAATTTCAAGAACAACTTTGACTTGACTCCTGGAAAAATCTATAATTACTGTAAAAACGAATTTCTTTCATGAAAAAGAAAAATTGGAAAAGGGGCAGCAGGCACTACACTTATACTCCAGTAAATTTGGAAAGATATTATTAAATACTCAATAATTTGTATCATAGATTATAAACACTACCACAGTGATGAATAATTTTAGTAAAAATATAGAAATAGTAATTCCATACCGTATGTAGATATCTCTGATGAAAGATGAAAACCATTACCGCAATAATACAAAAAAAAAATCTAATACATTCTCTGATGAGAATGTAAAATTGTACAACAAAACCAATCATAAAATTTAACGTGTTGGCCTTAGTGTCGAAAAAGGAAATAGAAATATCTAAATAAGAATGTAATCGAGAGAGCAAAAACTTTACAACGTTCAACAAACACGGGCAATCATTACAACACCAGTTGACAATCAGCTGCGCCTAAAGAAAACAAAATTGAAGACTTTTTTTTTCTCAAATTCAAAGTTTCCAAGTTGAACTCTGACTGCTGATTGGCCCAAAGATTTGGCTCTAGAAGTCTGCAACTCTATATCAAAAGGCTAGAAAAGTTGTCTACATTAAAGTGAGCGGAAGTTACAAAGTATAAGTATTGTTAAAAATTAAGAACAGTATTTTTACGGAGTCTACTTCGTTTGTGATATTAAATTTTCTAATTTTTCTAGTAATTATTGATTCTTTTCTATCTCTTTATCTTTTTCTCTCGGCATCAGCAAGTTATCTTTATCAATCTTTATCTCTCAAGTCAGGTGGTCTTCGCAATGAAAGAAGGTGCTGCGATTTTCACTTTTCTGTTAGTGTATCTGTATTTGAGATATTGATTGAACTTTTCGTGTGTCGTCTAGGGCTGGTGATAAATACCATGGGCACCAGTCTCTCGCCGATACTCAGTTGTCGTTCAGGTCACGATAAGCCGGTTGCGAGCCGCCCACCATATTCGCACTGGGTCGTTTGCCACCTGCAGATCAAGCCACATAAACTGGGTTAATGGCATTTCCGACCTTTCGGAGATTTTCGCATTGGCCCTAGTGACTCTGTGCTTGGTCACGCCCAAACTGCTTTGACATCGATCAGAATTTGACTCTACGCGTGACCCAGCAGGAAAGTGTGCGAGACTGACTGATCTGACACAATTGACTCGACTTCCAGTGCTTGTGACATGACGAGACATGACGGACTTGAACTTGATGCTGACTTCTCTCAATAATTCACTCCCGTTTTACAATGCAGACTCAATTTATATTTTGTAATTATTTCATTTCAAAGATTCTCAATATGAAATTGAATATACTACATTGAAACTTAAAATTGTTGGATTGGAAACGTAAAATGTGAGTTACTGAGTTATAAATACTTCACTTAAAACTGAAAAAAGTTGAATTTGAAATATTTATTATGTAGGGTCTTTAATTTCAAAATATACGATTTTTTGAGAAAGAACGGTTTTAAATAAATAAATGAAAATTAGAAAACAAGTCGAAAAGATTCTCGTAAGTTTTTTGGATACTTGAATTTTGCATTGTAAAATAAGGCAAAAGATATAGTTCTCAGATCCCAGTGGTATGATTTGCCAGTGAATAACAATTGACCACCCAGAATTTCTGCTGCAAGGAACGAGGAACAAAAGTTGCCAAAAATATAATTCAAAAGTTTGACAAAAAAAGACTACAAAAATATCATTACAATTAAATATTAGGATATTTTCAAAGCAAAAAGATACTATGTTCTTTTATCGAACAAATACTTACATTAGAATTAATTATTTATGAAGCATTAGAATTAATTATCTATCATTTAAATTATTATAATTCAATAGGTGGAATATCAGGTGTAGTTTTTATACATTTACCATTTTTCGATATGAAATATATAACTTGGAACGTAAGCACAATATCAAATCAAAATAGTCGAGAATATGAAGATAATTATGTATTAGACTGAAAAAACTTATCTCAATAGCATGCCAAAAGTCAGTCAATTCTCACTGACAAATTTGGTGGTAAATTATTCTAGATTCTAAGTATTATTATTAATCCTAATTGCAACTTTCTAAGTGTGGAGCGCCGGCTTTGGATGAATATTTACACTAATGCAATTTTATTAGAATAATCAGCGACAAATATATTTTTTCTTTGGAAACTGAAATTAGAAGCTTTTCCAAATTTAGAAGCATTTTAACACAAAATATTCCAAAAGTAAAGATTCTCCTAATTAGTAAATTGTAATATATAATTATAATCACGCACAAATTTTTAGCCTAAGCCATGCAGAAAAAAGAGGTAAATTTTCCCAATTTATAGTATAAATCATAGCAAGCAAATTTGAAAACCCAAATTATTTTGTATGCCACACAAAATCTTCGAACTCCTAACAATACCAGCCTCTATATTTCCAATTATTATTTGAAAATGCTTCAAATTTTAAACAGTATCCAAATGCTTATTTCGAAACCAAATTTCAACGAATAAAACACCAAAAAATGCATACATTTCTGAAAAGGGTAAATTGCAGGACGCTTTAAAAAAGCCTTGAGAGGAAGATTGATTTACGCAAGGAACTTGGCATCGATTGCCGCCATTTTAGCCTCAGAGCGTGGGCGCGTCCACCCGGTCCAGAACCGGCGTCTCCATTCAAAATTATCAAAAAAAAAAAAAAAAAAAAAGAAAGAAAAAACTTAAAAACCTCTTCCTCGATAAATGCCATTACTGAAAATTCTTATTTAAAAAACAACTCGATCATCTGTATGCTTTACATAAAAAACAAGTTTGAAACACTTAATTTGAGTCCATTTGAATTTCGAAGTCACAATCCACACCGACGCCATTTTATTGATTGTTGTAAAGGAAACAAAATTTATCCTTTAAAAAAAAAATGAAAAGCGGGCGCGTTTTCGAAGGAGGAGAATTCTAAATTTTGAAAATTGAAGATTGAAATGTAAAACATTTCAAATGAAAGGAGAGTTACCTGTCTTCTTGGGATTCTTGACCGTTTTCAGCGGCGTCTCCGCCACCGTTTTCGGAATCTCCGTTTTGCTCGTAACTCTCGTTGACATCGTCGCTGAAGTCCTTGTTTTCTTGGTTGGCCATTTTATTATAAATAGGCTTTTAATTATTAGAAAAAAAATACTGAGCACCAGGTCAACTCTGGCGGCAAAATTGACTGTGGTAAATTGAAACACTTGGAACTGTACGAACAAGACTCGCCTCTTGCCTCTCGTGTCCAAACTGGCAAAAGGAAAGAGGAAGGGGAGAGAGAAGACATGGCCCCATGGTTGTGACTGACGACACTCTATGCTCTTCTGCGCACAACGCATCGTTTTCCCCCTTCTCCTAATCAAAGTATTCAAATCTTTTTACAAATCTCGCAATTACTTACAATTTAAATGCCTTTGTTTGCAGAAAATTGTAAACAAAAAATACGTATCATTCAAACTCTTTTTCATGTGAGGGTTTTTGAACGGAGTTCATTGATTATTTTTTGTTTTACTTTGTTTTGACTAGTGACAGATCTTCGAGGTGAGGGCCAAAACTCACGCTCTGCCTGCTGGTCGTCAGCCAGCCAAACATATAAAATTGCCGTTCTCACGCGTTCTCACGAAGGTTTTTCCGAAGTCGGAAAATGTCTCAGGAAAACTTGTCCAGTAGCGGCAAATTTGAAAATGGGAATTTATAAAAGAAATAAATAGTATTTTAATATGAATAAATTGTTGTTTAAAATACATTTTTAAATAATATAGAAAGTAGGAAACAATAAAAGTGAACGGCAAGATTAATTGTTAATAGATAAAGTATAATCAAAGCATCCCACATTGAATGCTGCGTGATGTTGTGTGTTATATGTACACCTACTTCGTGATGTACACGATAATAGTGGCCGGATAAAATAGTAAATTCAGGTAAATTAAGGATAAAAAATCCAAAACACGTTGAAATTGTGTAGATGAGTAATGCTGACGTCTATAATTAATAATTGTCATTAGAGAATATTAAAAGTAAACTTATTAAATATATTGTACAGTGTGTATGTGAAACATAACCTCAAATGTTTAACTTATTTGAATGCATGTTTATTATTTGTTGCATTTTTCCATTTATATATCTGTTTCTTTATACATATACACTGTAAAAAAATTTTATGTAAATGTACATTACATTTTTGGAATTACAACAAAATCTGTAAAATAAGTGCGTTTAAAATATATAGTGAAACCTTCGTACTTCGAACTTTTACAAGTTTTTGTGAATTTCCCACTATTATCGTGTACATCACGAAGTAGGTGTACATATAACACACAACATCACGCAGCATTCAATGTGGGATGCTTTGATTATACTTTATCTATTAACAATTAATCTTGCCGTTCACTTTTCTTGTTTCCTACTTTCTATATTATTTAAAAATGTATTTTAAACAACAATTTATTCATATTAAAATACTATTTATTTCTTTTATAAATTCCCATTTTCAAATTTGCCGCTACTGGACAAGTTTTCCTGAGACATTTTCCGACTTCGGAAAAACCTTCGTGAGAACGCGTGAGAACGGCAATTTTATATGTTTGGCTGGCTGACGACCAGCAGGCAGAGCGTGAGTTTTGGCCTTCAAGGCCAAAACTCACAGGGCCCCTGTCTCCCTCTTGGAGCCGTCCCTGGTTTTGACAATTTGTCCAATTTATATTTAAATTAATATAAATAATTGATTAATTTATTGATTTTCTAAAAATATTTACAGGAGAAAGTTTAATTAAAAACCTAATTTGCAATCGATGGATGCAAAGAAAAGGTTTTGATATTGGTAATTAGAAAAAATGGAAAAAATCGAAAAAATTTTACATTCATATGTATTTTGGAATATTTTATTTATAATTAGGAATAAAACTCATAATTAATTAATAATTTTGAACGAATAGACTATTTTGATAAATTTGTTTGTTATTATGATATGAAAATAGTTCAGATTTTTTGAAAAATTCAAAAAGCAGAGAGAGGAAACATAACCTCAAAAGCTTCAACAAACAAAATCAACAAAATTATCAACCTTTTTATTTAACAAATTATTCCTTTCGATACAAGGAAATGAAGTGAATTTCATTTTTTGAACAGTACTATTAAATTTTCAATATCTGGAACAAGTACTTATTTAATTTCATCAAAAGAAAATTATTTCCCTAAGACAAGAAGAATGCAATTTATTTATAGAAATCTTTTTTTAAAAACTTTTTCATGCATAGATTTCTAATTTTAAGTGGAAAAAAGAATTTAGGAATTCCTTGCAGTAAGTTTTGTAATTATTTTTTCAAGAGAATTTTGTGATTCAAATTTGATACTTCTTTTTATTGGAATTATTTTTCCTCATATATTTCGATAAAAGATGTCAATAAAATAAATACTTTATTTTGTTTCCGTTTAAGTTTCTATCACAATTGTGTAAATTACAGTCTCTTTTCTATACACATTTGTTTCAAATCGTCTGTTCAAATTGTTTGTATGAATGAGTTGGAAATCGAAGTCCAGTTTTTTGATTGAAATTAAGAACATTGATTGTACCTCATCTGAAACATTCTTTCTCCTGACTGGAAAAATATCTGTATCTCTAATGACTATCTGGGATTTACATTTATCTTTCTATAGTAATTAAAATTTTAGAAACTTTACAGAGATTTAAAATCTCTATCTATTGACAAATTTTCTCCTTGTTGAAAAAACGTGTGCTTAATTTATAGTCTTTGATCTGTTTTTATAATTACATATTTAACAATAATCTTATGGTATATAAATCTTTCTATAATATTAAGCAGACATATATCAATGGAATGTTATATATCAGAGTAATACGTCAAAACTTCTCTTTTAAAATCTAGATTAAAGTTAAAGTCTCTTGTAACACCTGAGCAACAATTTTTGTACTTCGTGTTGTTTTGGATGAGAAAAAAAATTGAACTCAAAATGAAAAATAATTAAAAGCAAATGAGAAATTAAAATATCGTCTGGATCTTGATTATTTTTTATGGCTTCCTCCTAAGCCAGATGGACCAGCATTATCGGATATTCCAGCTGGTACTGAACTTGAAGGAGTGTCATTTCCACTAACCGAAAGCATTGCATATGAATGTATCTCAGGCATAGGGATGCTTTGAATTCCTCCTAAGCCAGATGGACCACCAATATCGGATATTCCAACTGGTACTGAACTTGAAGGAGTATCATTTCCACTAACCGAAAGCATTGCATATGAATGTATCTCAGGCATAGGGATGCTTTGAATTCCTCCTAAGCCAGATGGACCAGCAATATCGGATATTCCAGCTGGTACTGAACTTGAAGGAGTGTCATTTCCACTAACCGAAGGCATTGCATATGGACGTATCTTAGGCATAGGGATGCCTTTAAATGGAATCTTTAAATCCATATTCAATAAGAGTGGCGTAAAAGAAGATGATTTAAGATTCTGTGGTGAATCAGTGGTAGAAGATATGGACGAAGTCGAAGACATTGCAATATTTGCAGGCATAAGACTGGAAAAATTTGAACCAGCTGCAGCTGTAAAATTTTCTATATTCAAGACTGCATTATTCAGAATATTAATATTAGCAGTTGTCTTCTTTGCTACGAGAACCTGCAAAATAAATTGAAAAGTCAATTGAAAATTCAACCAAATTCAATAATTTTTGAGAAATAATAAAACTTTCTAATTAAAACAAATAAATATTACCTTCTTTCCATTGATCATCTTTGTGGGGGTTTTAATCAGCTCGTCGACAATTGTTGCAGATTCAAAAACAATGTACAAGAACCCTTTCCATTTGTTCTTTGTTTTATCAAATGGTATGGTAACTTCTTCAATCTAAAGAGAGACAATTAAATATTTAAAATGGTTTCTGAAATTGCTTTATATAAAACATAACATATAAAGCAAAGAAATAAAGCTTACAGGTCCACTTTGGGTGAAGTAGTTTACAACTTCCGAATCAGTTAATTCCGAGGGGTTGGCACTGACTTGCAAGGTTCTACAAAATAAAAACAAAAAATGAAAAATATATTTTCATTAAGTAGAATGCTGACAATTACACCCAGATGATTAAATTAATTTATGCAAACTAAATTGCCAGTACAAGTTATTTTAGTTACAGCTGTATTTAGATTGTTTTCTGAAACAGGTACTAATTATTCTAAATTTTTAATTGAAGCTTTGTTTAATATGTATTTCTGTTATGATATTTAATAAAATATGTACCTGTTATTTTTGGCAACAACAGGTGAGACGATTGGAGTTGGTGTTATAGTTGTTAGTGGCACAATATCAGGATCGTAATAATCGTCTCCATCCACGGAAGCCTTGAGCACCTTTTTTGTCATTTTGTTAAAAATAACTCTCTTGCAGACACAACAGAATCACCCAACAAATTTCGTAAAATGTTAAGCTTTCCAGCAGCAGGTCACATTTACTTCTCAGTTTTTGAAACCAACTGTGTTCTCATTTGTTTGTGGTAAACCTCTTACATACGTGTTATTTATAAAAGATCCTCTTTCCACTTACTGATTACAAATCTAGCCAATCGGAATGAGACTGTAAGCACGCGCGTTGTTGCCGTCATTAATCCTCGCAACTCAGGTCAATCCTGGTAAAAGATATTGAAGAAACAATTATAATCCATTAATATTTCAATTATTTCTATGGATGATAACATTATTACTAGAAATAATTTTTCTTTGAGAAAAATATCAAATTCTACAAAATTTTATCGCTATTTATTTCCCGATCCATATGAATGAGAGTATAAGAATTTGAATTTACGCAAATGCTGTGTTGACAGGGTTGACAGATTATATATAATCAAAACTAAAACCTTTTTTGATCTCACAAATCAACTTCGAATTAAATTTTTTAATAATATATAGGATAGCTTTATATATGTCTAATTACTGTAAATATTTTTCTACTGTTCAATATTTCAAATAGAGACTATTTCAAAATCGAAAGTTCAAAAATAATCGATTGACAATAGAAGAAGAAGAATTGATGCACCACCACTTCATTTATTTTATTTTTAATTCATTTCAGTTTCTGTCTTTCATTATAATTTATAATGATACATAATTTATTTCAAATTCATTCAAGTTTGAGTTATTTCCTCATTATAATTTTGACGGTCTCAGTTTGTTTTTGTGAGAATAGATATTAAATTTTTAATTATGCCTGAGGGACGAAAGGTAAATTAATTTTCTTTGAAGCTATAACTTCTTACGTAACCTCCATCGCTTATTCAATTTTCTTAATTAGGAGGAGAATACAGAGTACATTTGAACTTTAAAAATAACCTAATAATGTTTAACGGGAAAATAATTTAAATTAAATATTTAAAATTTAGGAAATGAAACTGAGAGATGTCTGGCGTACATGCAACAAAATACGAGCCGTAATATTTAGAATAGGTCTCAACCTCTGGGAATATTTCAAACCCCTGGATCCTCAAAAAAAATGTCTTATTTCAGGTTTATATTTTTTTAATTATTAAACTTTTAAGTATCTTCTACTGGGATTATCTCAAAAATTCTATGTATAAATATTTTATAAGTTCTATAAAAATTACGTGGAATCGTTCCAGAATCAAAATTCGTTTCGGTTTTGGCTGGACCATTACGGGGACCAATCGGTTTATCAGATCAAGAAATTGGTGATCTAGCAGATTATTTTCGAGTTCTGGATGGTCGTATTTTCTACACACAATTTTGTGAAGTGGTTCATGACAGTGGTACGACTCAAAACTTCTTCAAGAAGAAAGCTATATTAGGAATCAATAAATAAAATCTGTTCATTTACAATATTTCGATTCCAAACGCATATAAAAACCTATGATTTATGAAAAAGGATTTTGCAAATTAGGCGGGACACTCGGAAAGAGAGTTTCAGTGGTTTAGGAAAGGCTTAGTCCATTCAGAATTTCTTATTGTTTAGTACAGTTTACTAAACATTTTTCTCCATGTGTCAACTATAAAGTATAAACCATAAACTATTATTGATAGGAGGAATCGGGGTACCTAGTTTGTAGTACTTTTAACGAATAATTGAAAATCTCAAAGATTTTTCAATTCACTTCCTAGAAAAGAATTTCCTTTTACAGTTCCGGAGTTTGGTAAGAATAAACCACTCATTACTGGTCTGGAATGGGAGGATCCTCTGCACATGAATCGCCTGAGTGTAACAGAACTCAGAAGATTAAATCTTATAATAACCCAAGTTGCCATCAGTTTAAACAAACGGAAACTTTTATTGAGGCCATATTTTCAGGATTATGAATTGGTAACATAAAATAAAGAAAAAGTATTTTCCTTACTTAAGAAGGTTTCAAATATTAAAAAATGCGATCTTAGATATTATAATTCAATTTAGAATTGAATTCTTTAGATAGCGAAAAATTTTGGGGCCGTGACCTTTACCCACTTTGCTCAAGTTTTGAAATTCGTGGGTATAACATTAGCAGCTGATGAATTTTGTCTCTTGGTAAAAAGATTTGCTAAAAATGGCTACACGATTAATTATGTTGCGTTTATACAAGCTGTTGAGGAAATTCAAGAATACTTGGATAAACATGGCATGTTGGATCTTGGTGGAGTAATGTTATTAAATTAAAGTAACGTTAATAAATGCACAAGCTAACGCTACAAAATGCAGTTAAATATTAAATCAAAGTAGCAATAGTTGATAAACTTATTAACGTTTAATAAATTGTTTACTAAGATTTTCTCATTAAAAAAAATTCTATTGCCTTTTTGAACAGGATTTGTTAGATCAATTCCCTGGGAGAATAATTACTGCAGAATTACCAAAATTACCAAGACCTGAAATAGGAAAAGTTTTACCAAGCGAAGTTTTTGGAAGGCAATCTGTATTTCATCCGGTTATGAAGTTACATAAGGAGTCAATGCCACTTATGGAAGTGATTCAAAGAATACAAAGGCATATTCTCGAACGAAGAATACGAATTTATGATTTCTTTGTGGTAAATGAAATATTAATTCTGGGTTAACCAATTTTTTAATAAGGTAGATTCTCTTATATTAAAAAAGTATATAAAATCCCTTACAATCTTTTATAAACCATTGACTTCTAGATTAATTCCTAAATACTTTTGATTCTCATTTCTTATTCATTTATTTTAAAATCCTATCAATGAAAATTAATCGTGACATTGCTTTTAAAAATGCTTATTTATATATTTATTTACTATTTTCAATAACATGGTATATTAGGGGAACTTTTTTGTAGCCGGGATTCGACTTGTTGAATTTTGGAGATTTTGCATTGCAGCAAGGTTTGAGGTTATGTTCCATAAAACACGAATGTTTAAAACTAATATTAGAATAGATATGAACTAATTTTTCGTTAATTATTCTAAAGTCAATTTTACAGAGCTTCAGTTACTTAATAATCTATAATAAATAAAAGTTTTTGAATCTTTCTAAAATAGACCGAATAGATTTTTATACTTATATTTTTTGTCTTACCTTTTTATCGGGTTTATTAAATCTTAGATAAGCTGATTGCTAAATTTATTCTTTCTATATTCTGTTTGCTTATTTGATTACATCTGTTTCCTCATTTTTGGTAAAACAACAATATCATTGATTAATGAGTGTATCCTGTATAAAAAAGACAGACACCGCATGAAAATCTCGAATCAAACTCGAAATATATCGAATATAACGAATGTTTAAAATTGGAGGGAGGCGGCAATGTTGAATTATGAATTAGCATTGACATTGAATATAGAAAAGAACATAGAAAGGCAAGTAGTGCGACGACGGACGCGAAGCGGCCGTCAGTGGCACTAGTGTAATAAACTTGAGTTCTTAGTGAGTAATATTACAGAGGTAATATTCCCGTTCTCGGTAACGTTACCGAGAAGGTAACGTTAAAATAAATTACCTTACAATTTTCGAGAATCTATGAGAATTTATTTTTTTAAATTTGTATTATTTTTTATCATTTTTTATTTTTCATTTCTAGGGGGGGAAAAATCCTCCCCTTGGTGCCCCCTCTGGGTACGGTCATGAATTATCGACGGCCCTGAGACTACTCATGACTTTCCGTTGGAGAAATCCTGCCTTTGGCTGAAATTTGAATCGCGCGCCAAATTTTGACCAATGGCAGCACACATTGGCAATCGGCTAAAGAAATACTGCCATTGGTCAAAATTTGGCGCGCGATTCAAATTTCAGCCAACGGCAGAATTTCTCCAACAGAAAGTCAGTGAGCAGTCTCAGGGCCGTCGATAATCCATGACCATAGCCAGGGGGGGCACCAAAAGATATTAGTGATATTATTATATTATATTAGTGGTAAAGGAAAAACTTCTAGATCTTTTTAAGGTCAATAATTATTCTTTGTAATATTTTTTTATATTTCACGCTTTTTATCGAGAAAATGGAATTTATAATTTTTTAACAGTATTTTATTCTTATTCAATCAAAAAATGGTAAATAGAGATTTTGTAGATCTTTTTAAGACTAACAATTGTATTTCTATTATTAAAATTTATATCAGATAATATTATAAATTTATATTATTAAAATTAGTCCTGAAAATTGAATTTTTTCATTTTCAAAAAGCGTTTTTGATGGATAAAACCAGAACCGTTGATCAAAAATGACTAGTGAACGAAAAATAGAAATATAATTTTTCATATAAAATTAATATCTTCTCATGTAATGAGAACGTAAAAAACTTTTTTAGTATGTACCTACCAAAATATTTAATAATTATTAAAATATCATTCATTTCTGAAGGGTTTTGATACTCTAAACTCGGGTAGAGTGACGATATCTCAATTTAAAAGAGGACTAGATGCAATTCAAGTTTCTTCCCTGGGGCAACTTTATCTCACTGAGAATGAAATAAATGCATTAATTGCTTTATATAAAGATCCAAATGATCCTGACCGAGTATGTTGGAGAACTTTCGAAGATGATATTGATCACGGTAGAGATATTAAAAGATATAATAAGCAATTATAGTTTTTTGGGGAAAATCTCTATTTAAGTAGTTTACTGGAATATTTATAATTATTCTATTTAATTAGCAAAAAAAATTAATTATACATATCGAGATTAATATAATATTTTTTATTGGAAAGTATTCACTGTGAAAGAATTGGAAAAATTGCCAAATCTGAAAGTTGAGTCGCCACCACAAGAAATAGCGGAATTGTGTCGAAAAGGTAAAAAAAAATGGCAATGTGTAGAGAAAAGTATGAGAGATTTGTGTGAAGATGCTTTACAAAAAGTGAGACGCCGTGTTAATGAGAGGAGAATTTTGCTAAGGCAATTTTTCAAGGATTATGACAAGTAATGATAATAATTAAATAAATTTAAATATATTTTTTATCCGATTTCCAAAAATGGTTTATGCATTAATACAAATTTTAGGCATAACAATGGCCATGTTTCTCGACCGCAAATGCGACAAGTTTTTACAACAGCAGCAGTTCTTCTTTCGAGAGAAGAAAGGTTTGCTCTTGAGCAAAGATACAACGACGATTTGGGATTCAATTACTTTCGATTTATAGAAGAACTCGAGTCTTTACCCATTGTAGCTCCTCTTTATAACACAGTTCTTGAAGAGAAGAAAAAACTCAGTGCTGATAAACCCCCTCGAGAAGCAACTCAAGATGAAACCAATATCGTCATTATTCTTGCTAAAATCAAAGCTAAGGTCGTTCGTGAAAGAATTAAGGTACAGCAATAATTTAAAACTTCGGAAACAATCAAAACAATGAAAAATTGATTTTTTTCATGAAAATTACTCATTTCGATTAGGTTTCGCAATTTTTGAGGCCCTTTGACGTTCGCAATGAACAGATAATCAGTAGATTCAATTTTATTCGAGGTATAGAGCAATTGAGGTGCAATTTATCTTGTGCGGAAATTGAAACAATTATGGAAGTTTTTAAATCACCTTTAAGGTTTGTGCTCTTTGATATAAATAAATCAATTCACCCGGAAAACAGTTTCTTTGAATCAAAGAAACATTTCTTTGATATACGGTCAAAGAAAAAATGTATTTGAATTAAAAAAAGTTTTTTTGATTCAAATAAATTTTCTTTAATTTGAAAAAAAATATTTCTTTATATTAAAGGAAATGTTTTTGAATCAATAGTATATTGTGCAACTAGTGGGAGAAGTAGGCGATTCCAACGAGTGTGAAGTTTGCCGCGCGAGCGCAGCGAGCGCGGCAATCACACGAGTTGGAAACGCCGTCTCCCACGAGGTGCACATACAACTTTGTCCAACATACCTGCGATGGAAATGCGGC
>CAJFCO010000077.1:517915-542085 GCA_904066015.1 Synergus gifuensis
TCGAGACGAGCCTCCGAAGTCGCATTTCCATCGCGGGTGTTGGACAAAAAAATTTTTTTAATTCAAAGAAATTTTTTCTTTGACCGTATATTAAAGAAATGTTTCTTTGATTCAAAGAAACTGTTTTCTGGGTGAATCTATCATTAGTTCAAATTCTTCGAGTTTCAATATTGAAAAATTTTATTGATAAAGGTCAGAGTTCGTTGATTATGTGAGATTCGCTTCTGCTGTCGAAGAAGCTGTAGCAATGGGATCTTTAGAAAGAGCACCTTTATTAGTTCCCATTCAGCACGTGCCTTCAGAAAGCTGTAACAGGAATTTTCTTAATTTTGATGAAAGGATTTTACTGGGCAAGGCAATGGATCAATTGTGTGTTGCCAGAGAACATAATCTCGAAGAACTTTTTGCGGTTCGTTTGTATATATAAAATATTTTCCTTACAGTATATTTAAATATTTTATTTTTAAATTAGTTTTTAAAAAGTGACTAAGTAATCAGAAGTTAATTATTAAGCTGTAAATAAAGGTATTAAATCTGTAACTAGCTTTAAAAATTAATTGAAACGATTTGTTGTTAAAGGACTATGACAAGGAGAAAATTGGAACGGCCTCTAAGGAAAAATTAATTAAGGCACTGTCTGTCAGAAACATGCTGTATTTAATAAGCAGTAACGAGTTGGATGTTGTTCACAAGTGTTTTTCAGTGGAACGTACTGGTCGCATGGAATTTGATTATAGAGCCTTTCTTCGAGCCTTAAATTTGGTCAGAGAAAATAAAAAGACCCCTCCCTTCTAATTTTCGATGGATTTAATAAGAAGATTATGAAACTTAAATTATTTTAAATTGTTTCATTTTTTAAAATCTTGTATTAACTTTCAAAAATTATATTTTAAATTGAAATTTTAAATTAAAATAATTTACTTTTTTATAAATGAAAATCGGAACCTACAGAATCATCTGACGGATGAAAGCATTTCGTTTTCAGGATACTTCCATTCACTTCCAACAGACGGCCGTAGTGACCTAAAAATTGAGATATTTGAATTTTAAACAAATGACTCAATTTTACTTCATTAAAATGAAATATCTGTTTACATTACATGAAAGATTAACATCTAATTTATGGGAGTGAAAGGATATTTTTTTAAGTTTCTCTCAAGCTCTTAATATTATTTACCAACTGATTTACGCGGGTCTATTTATTTACCTATATATTATATTATTTATTTTTAAGAATAGTTATACTATATAGGTATTATATATTATAAAATATATATCTTTTGAAGAAAGATTTTTAAAAGTTTGTTGAATGTTGGGTTGATCTTTATGAATAGAAAACGCTTGAAGGCCTTTCGTGATTCGTTTCACGAGTTTCGAAAACTTGGAAGGTAATTAAGTGGAGAAGCATGCCCTTAAGTCGACGAAAAAAAAGATGAGAAACCCCGGAGGTCATGACATATGACCTAGTTAGACAATCGAGATCCTCTTCTACTCTGAAGAAAGTATTTCTTTTCTTATACATATGTCCTTTTTTACTGCCTTTCGATCTAAAATGGTCATCCTACTTTTGGGCTATTAGAAGACATTAAAATAGATCAAAAATTACCCAAAAAATTCAAAATACCTAGAGTAAAAAATACAGAGTAAAAAAGAAAGTTGTTTTTAATTATAAAAAACTCTTCAAACTTAGTACTTATCGAACCTTAAATTCCAATTAAAATATGAAGAGTCAATATTAAACAGAAGTTAAGAATTTCATGTTCAGATGCTCTTGGATATTTTTGTCGAGTGATATTTTTTAATATATAATATTAAAAATTTTAATTGAGATTAAATTTAGATTGAGGCTTATTTCATTTTAATTAGAGTTGAACTTCCAATTAATCCAATTAAAAGCAGAATTTACTTTTGTAAGCTTTCTATCATGACAAAAGACTCCTTGTGATGCAAATTTTATCATGTTTTACGTAGGTACATAATTATGTACCTTCTGGCCTTTATTTTTGTAGCTTTATTGATTTCTTGTTGTGATCCCGTTTCCTGGTGCATGTGTCTGCATTTTATTTTTACATGCGGCTGGCTCGTTATATATCTATCACAGTATATCCATCGATCTCGTCAAATGTGATGCTGACAATGATGGTTTAATCAAAATTATGTCAAGGCAGATAATTCATTAAAAAGTTGCTCAAATAATTATTTATTTTTCATCATTTATTTTATTTATTGATTAAAATTCCTAATTCTTCAACAATGAATGCATTACAATTTTATTTATTTATTTCGATTTTAATAGGATAAGATAAAGACATATATCCCTAAAGCAATCCATTTATCGTCAAAATCTACCACCGTAAAGCACATCCTGTTATATGCTATCTAGATTCTCTATTGCACGTGGCTATTGTCCCTCGATGCTCCACCTGGCACGTGGCGAGTTTCATTTTCATTTCTATACAATACGAACTACTTGACTTCTTGACATTCGTGTCCTCTCTTATACGTTAATTGAAGCCCTTTCGTGAATTTATAGTTCAGAAAATAGAGAATTGACTTTGAAAAAATTCTTTTAACGATCTTAACAATTTTTGACATTCATATTCATTTATTTCTTGTTATAATTACAGTAAATTTCAATTTGATAGATGAAACACATGTGAAATTATTTGTTTTACTTCTTACAACTTAAAGTCATTCAAAAGCCAATCACTTTCTTAATCTGAACCAGAGAGGAATTTTAAAAGAATTTTTTAGGATTTTTAAAAGATTTCGCAGGATTCTAAGGAATTTCAAGAGATTTTTCTGATTTTTGAAAGATTTTATGGAATTTTTAAGGATTTCATGGAATTTGATGAGATTTCTAATACTTCTATTTGATTTTAAAGTATATAAAAGGGATTTTTTAATTGTTATAAGAGAATTTTAATTTCAAGTAGTTTCTGGGAATTTTAAGTGATTTTCATTACTCTGAATAGATTTCCAGAGATTTTTATGACTTTTAAAATGTTTTATGGGATTTAAAGGATTTTAAAATGTGTCGGGAAAATTTATTGAAGGATTTCAAAAGATTTTTATGATTTTTAAAAGATTTTGTAGAATTTACAAGGATTTCGAAGGTCATCATAAAATTTTATGGTTTTCAAGAGATTTTTCTGATTTTTAAAAAATTTTATGGAATTTTTAAGGATTTCATGGAATTTGATGAGATTTGTAATACTTCTATTGGATTTTAAATGATATAAAAGAGATCTTTTAATTGTTATTAGAGAATTTTAATTTCAAGTAGTTTCTGGGAATTTTAAGTGATTTTCATTTGAATAGATTTCCAGAGATTTGTATGACTTTTCAAATATTATATGGGTTTTAAAGGATTTTAAAAAGTGTCAGTAAAATTTATTGAGGGATTTCAAAAGATTTTTATGATTTTTAAAAGATTTTGTAGAATTTATAAGGATTTCGAAGGTTATCATTATATTTTATGGTTTTCAAGAGATTTGTCTAATTTTTAAAAGATTTTGTAAAGTTTTCAAGGATTTCATGGAATTTGATGAAATGTCTAATGATTTTCAGAGATTTTAACGAATTTTAATGAATTTCGAAGGTTTTTGTGAAATTTTAAAGGACGAGCGCAAACCAACCCGCGCGATTATTTTGTTTTCCTTTTTATATAACTACATATCATTCAAAAGCCAATTAGGTTTTCAACAATAATAAAAATTATTTTCTTAGATTTTAAAACAGTATTTACTGACTTCTCTGTGTCCGAAAGTCAGTAAATACTTTTTTAAATCTAAGAAAATAATTTTTTCTGTGTGTAAGCGGGATTTTTTAGACATTTCCTTACACCACTTTTTTAAGATAGGAAAATATGTTTGGCATAATAACAGCCTTTGTAATTTCTTCCTTATGCAATCCCTTCTCTAATTTTGTTATCGTTTGAAATTGAATTACGTGTAAAATTGACATAACTTAACGGGCACGGGGAAATGACTCTATAATGAAAATAAACAAGTCAGTTCCAATCTTTCTGCATTGTGAAGCATTACAAACAGGCAGAGTTAGTCTGTAATTGTCTGTCTGTATATTAAAATATAGAATACGTAATTGTTTGCACGTGAAAAGTTCGTTACCATCACATGCTGATATAATCGTCTCGTGCGACAGTTGAACGCATTTATTGTATCACTTAATTGCTTAGTTACTATTCCTTACAAAATCAGACTTTCGCGAAAATCATAATCTATAATTATGGGGAAAACAAGCTTTTATCTTCATAATGATTTTGGTTTGGAAAAAAATTCCAAAAATACAATTCTGTCTTTATATACAAGTATAAAATAAATTAAATGAAATCGGTAGGAAGAAAAAAGTGTAAGATTTTGTATGAAAGGTTAAAGGAAAAGAGGAGGAGTTTAGACATTGTAAGGAGTGGGTCAAGTGATATCGACTATGTAAGGAGTAGTTCATGATTAACCTACAGCCCACCTACGTTCAACCCACGTGAACCAGCAAAACATTAAACACCTCTGCATAGTCCTTATCTTTATTTTTTGACACTTTTCTGAATTTAACATAAAGTTAAAATTAAAATAAAGATTTCGTATATTTCTTTGTAAAAACACAGTGAAACCCAGGGTATTAAATTATTACAGATCATTTTGATTATCAAATTGAGATTAGAATGATCCAATGATCTAATTATCCAATTTCGAGATCAAATTAATGAACTGGGATTTACTGTAAAGCTAGATTTGAAAGAAAAACAATGAAAACTATTGGTTAAAGCAAACTTTAGCATTTTTTTAACTTCTTTAACATTGAATAAAAGGCATTGAATAGAAGGAATTACAATGATGCAAGAATATTCCGTGCATAAGTGGATGTAGAAATCGCAGTCAGTAGTGCAAGGCGGTTTTGGTCAGCCGCCCATTTAAACATTTTGGCAAGGCACACATTCACTTGAAAATAGTTTTACTCAATAAAAAAACCTGTAGATTATAGATTAGAATATGTTAATCTTATTTTTTGTGTCAGTTTTCTAATAAAAAGAAATATTTTGTAGATAAAATCCGATACAGTATTTGTTACACAACCCGCAGAAAGCGAATTTCTTCTCTTGTATTTATACAGCTACTTTATTGCTTATTGTTGAGTATAGACCAAGTAGCAATAGAATTGCTGATTCAACATGAACAATGGTCTAAAATAGACTAGTTTTCACACGCATTCAAATGAGAACCGCCCACAACAATAGAAATGAGTATTTGCGAATTTTTCTCCACAAAATGTTCATTTCAAGTCAAAATTAATTTTTCATTTCTCTACATAAATTTATCGAGCACATCCGTTAAAAAGCTGACGATGTCTATTTCAGTGAAATTAAGTAAAGTTTTTTAGTCGCGAGTTTAAGTATAGACTGGTGGTTATAAGTTGCAATCAATGAAAACCTAGCTAAGGAATCACTATTTTCACTGGCATCCACCTTGGATATAGATAATACAACGTACAATAATAGAAGACGTGGAAAATATATATCGGCTTATAATTCTAAGAAAAAAAGTTAATATAAACATTGTAAATTTAGAAATAGACTAGATCTCAGTATTTGAATCGAACTTTAGTGAATAAACTCTATTCTAATATCAGTAAAAGTTGTTTTGCTTCAAATATTAAACACATACCCCAGAAGTAGGGTAGATTGGAAGATTTTTAGCATTTAAAAAAGATTTCGTAGAATTTTAAGGTATTTCAGGATATTTCGTAAAGGAATTCATGCAGTTTTAAGAAATTTTAAAGAATTTTAAGAGGTTTCTAAGAATTTAAAAAGATTTCAGCGAATTTAAGCGATTTCTAAGGTTTTCGTGAAATTTTAAGGAGTTTTAAAAGGTTTGAAGGAGTTTTAAAGGGTTTTAAGGAATTTTAAATACTGTCCTGGAATTTCGTGGGATTTTATGGAATTTGGTGAAATTTCACGCAGAAAAATGAATCTGTTAAAGTTACAAATTCAGATCTGTTGAACATTTCTGCTATTTTAACAGATAAGATCTGTTAATCTTACAACTCTATATCTGTAAAATTTACAGAAATGCTTCTGTTAGAGTCACCTTCTAAAATAGCAAAAAGATTTTGTTATATTTACAGATCAAAATCTGTTGAATTTACAGAATTTATCTGCAGAATTTACAGATTTTATCTGTAGAATTTACAGATTTTTATGTAGATTCAACAGATTTTTCTGTAAATTCAACAGATTTTATCTGGAAATCCAACAAAAATTTTCTGTAGAATCTGCAGAAATAATCTGTTATCCCTAGATTCTACAGATTTTTCTGTAGATTCAACAGATTTTTTTTCTGCGTGTTCTAATACTTTTAACCGATTTTAAAGATATAAAAGGATTTTAAATGCTACCGTAAAATTCCAAGAGGTTTTTAAGAATTTTTATAGATTTTTGTGAATTTTACCTCAGATTTCAAGAGATTCATGATGTTAATGGTTTTTTAAAGATTTTTAAGGGTTTTAAAGAGGTTTTAAAGAAGTTTTAAAAGTTTTTTTTTTTGGGGGAGTTTTAAGAAATCTGATCGAATCTTAAGAAATTTCGAAGGTTTTCTTCAAATTTTTTTATCGCCATTAGTTTGTTTTTCTTCTTTCAACTTCAAATCATTCAAAAGCTAATCAGATTTACAATAACTTTTTAAAGATAGGAGGATCAACTTGGATTTTCCAAGAAGAATCCATCTACGGATCTACCTGAGGATCTATATATTTCCTAGATTGTGAAGACACTAAACCTAAAGCATCACATATGATGGGAATCCCTACATCTCTTGTTCATCCTGATAAGATAACTCTAGACCCACACCCACACCTCCAAAACCGAATTCTACCCTCATTCACCCCCGCTCATAAATGTTTCTGTTGTTTCCCTCGACACTTGTAGTGGTTGACCCACCCCGCGCAGAATCGCGTTTCTACCAATCCACGCCCCCCACCCCGCATCTTCAGACCACTCGGTGGGGATGGGGCGCACCCCCGCGATGCCTTGTGACGTCACGAACCCCGAATCAATATCATACACCATCCCTCCGTTCGTGTTCGTCTGTTAGACTCCGAAAGAAACTGCCGGTTCAGTGCGGGGTGTCCGCCGCGACGTTAGGGACGACGAAACTACGTCGCTCCGACGACCGGCGACGTTGATCGTTTCGGAACCTTTTTTCCGAACCTCACGTAAGACTCAAGGATTAATTACATGCTCCATGGCTTCACCAATCGGATCGGTCTCCCACATGAATTTTTTCGTGTGACTTTTCAAATCCGGTGATGAGAGTTGTGCCTCCTTGCAATAAACAAATTATTTGATTAAATATTTATTCATGTTGTATATGGGATTTAAATTATACTTGTAGAAGAATTGTGAAAGCTAACGATGTTTCAACATCAGAGGTAACGAGCAACGAATGTTCCAACGAAGACAGGCGATCACCCCGTGCGATTAGTGAGTAGAGCAGTGCTCGAAATTCGGAATTTTACATTTTTGATTGAATGATTTTTCATGTTTCTTTTATAACTGCTCCTCGGGTTTTATGTAAATTGTACTGGAAATGGAATTTTGGGAATATTTTTATTCGAGATGTTGGATTCGAGGGAATTATTGTAGAATTTAATGATACTTAGACATTTTTATGATCATCAGCTCTTTTGTCATTATTTTAGTGAATAGTGAAGGGAAATAATAGAGAAAGCTTATTATTTATTTTTAAACTGTTCTAAAAAATTGGTTCTGAAAGAATTTTATTGTATGACGTAACTGTGATCGATGCACCTTCCGGCACGAAAGGAGGGGTCGCGATCTTTAAATTTATCTTGTTTTATGCTTCTACTTATTTAATCTTTGTAATATTTTATGCAAGCTACGTTTCATAAAATATTGATAAATATTGCATAAATTGATTGCTTTTTATTTCATGGAATTGAAGGATGGAATGAATGATCTAGGAATTGGATCGTATGACGTAGTTATCTGTTCAGATAAATAATTTACTTTTAATCTTACTTCAATTTTCCAATTTACACGAAAAAAATTGATTTTGCTCCACCAAACTCTTTTCTTTACGTATTTAATATTGAGATTAATCTACAATAAAAAAGGTATATTTTTCACTGTCAAATTACGTATCGAATTCAATTGATACAAAATTTATCGTCTAATCAATCTTCCCAATCCTCGATAAAATCGTATCCTTTTTTAGCGTGTGACGAAGGAGGAAAATAAATCGTCACGCTCAGCATATGAATAATACAGAAGCACTGTAACGTGCTTATCGAACATACAATGTTTTTTTAATTATTTTTTTTCTCTTTTGGATTTAAAGTGGAACTATAGAATCTCTGATACATACATTCATACATATATACATACATATATAGATATATACATATAAATTGTATTATTTACACATTATAGTGTATAGGGTCGTTCGACTTGGCACATGGAATATGTCAGGGTTGCACGCAAGGTTCAGAGTTTACTCTATGGGCATGTCAAGAATACTTAATGAATTAGCGTCGTAAAGAAATTAATATTATAAAATAACCCGCAATCAAAATGCTCGAGAGAGACGTCGACGTGCAGCATCGATCTCTCTGCGATTGCCGTCGGCGTCGGCCACCCTCACAATCAAAAAATACTTTTTTTTAATTTTAAAAATTATAAATAATAATTACAGTCCTATTCTCGGTCTTACTTTTCTCTAATAATTATTTCAATGGTTACTTTAATATGCCAGTAAAATTTTTTTCTTATTCAATTATAAGGGTGTATAAAAAGAAAATAATTATAATTAAACCTAAGTGGAAATTGTCATGTTAACTGACACCCCATCAGATATTATATTTAGGATGATAAATATAGTTTGAAAGAAACTAATGTCATTTTATAAAACAAAGTCTCTGCCTACAAAAACATGAATCACCTTCAGCTATGTACGTGTTCATACCTCAAGAGTAATCCGATGCCCTTGAGAACTCACCCCTGACCTTATCCTCTTCACTAGGGAAAATAAATTTGCACTTGATTATTTTTTCTCATTTTTTTGCACTACAAGTGTTCACCTTCTTTATAATTAAACAAAAATAAAAATGCAAATCATTAAGCTCGAATTACTTTTGAATTAATAAACAAATTCAGAAAGTTTTTATGAATTCATACTTCATTGACCTTTATCAGAAACAAGAGCTATTTTCCTTCAGAAAATGGACTTTTTTACCCTTTTTTTAAAAGAAGTTTGATAAAAAAAAGTAGCAGATTTCTTTCAGCCAACCTAAAATATACATATATGAATCGTATATGTTCCAGGGTTGTACAACCCTGACAGGAATCATGTGCCAAGAACACTTCACCTGTGAATGACATGCATTCACGGGGCTTTTATCTTTTGAGTAGTGTGCACACCCACAGAGAGAAAATCCTTCGTTGCAGGAACAAAAAGCCGCTGGTCTTGTAAATTGACAGAGGAAGTCAAACCAGCAGCAGAGGTAATAACAGAAGACCGTGAAGTTGGGCGGAAATCGATGGCCATCAGCGCCCATGGGCGGCCTCGCGTTTAGGACAAGGAATAGCCCCTCCCAAAAGACCTCGCTCCGGTGGGGTGACTGCTGTCCTCCGAACTCCAACCCTCCGTCGTCGTCGGCCCTACGCAAAGGCCCTAATCAGGATATGCCGCCCCTGCCCGTGTGAGGTTGCCCCCCGCTGTTACGTGCCTGTATTCCACGGGGTCTTCAGAGGTACCCATTTTCTTACTACGTTCAAGGAAATTGCAACCCAACCCTTAGAAAGCACCTCTGAACATTTGGTTGAAGTTTCAGACGTTTAGTCTGACGATTTTTTTGGATCGACTGAAAATTCCCGACAATGGAAAATTCCCAAAAAGATTTCTAAAAATATTTTGATAATATTTTTAAAATACTGAATAATTAAAATATTTTTAACCCTTAGATGCCGCACTGGGGTGCAGCTTACCCCAGTCGTTTCTTGCACAATTTTGAATAAGTAAAACATCTGTCGTTCATTTCATTTCATTTTAGTTAAATTAATTTTTTTAAGATACAAGATTTCTATAATTGAATAATCTGCCTATATAAATAATTAAAGTACTTACTAAACATTATACAAAAAAATTTTCAGCCAAAAATATGCAATAGTTTCTTCATAATAACATTTTTTTCACTGGGGTGCAATTTACCCTGGTGTGGCAGCTAAGGGTTAAAATTATTATTTAAATCGTTTATTTATTAAAATAATTTTTTTCGGGAATTTTATACTGTCGGCAATTTTATAATGTCGGGAATTTTATTTTTCGGTAATTATTTACTCGGGAATTTTACAGTGTCGGTAATTTTATTTTTCGGGAATTTTCAGTCGTCTGTACAACATTATTTTGTATAGACCAGCTTATACAATTAACTTCTCGTTGTCACTCACATAGTTTGAAATGTCTTTACAATTTAGATTTAATTGAAATTGTTTCTAATTAAACAGACGATGAATCGTGATGAGGATAACAACGCTAATTTCAGAATTCCTACTGAGAAAAGCTCAGGTTGACCATAGCTAAGTGAGAATTTGATCCGGAAACTGGAGTCTATCCTTTGATTAGAGTCTGCAATTCTATATACTAATCGTGTCAGTAATTAGAGAATTCTGCTCTTGTGGCAATCAATCTTGTAATCACGTTTCAGAAGTTTAATTAGGAAATTAGTCTCACTTGAGGTAGTAAATGCACTCAAGTAACCTAAAATGCTCTCTCACTTTTGGGACTCTTCATATTTGACTTTAGAAGCTTTAGAAGCCTTTAGAAGACTAATACTTTTTACTCTTATAAAGGGCTGTTCAAGTATTACGTATAAGCACTTTTGAGATCATTTTTAACCCCCTCTCCCTTCATTTAAGCGAAATCTTTCTTAAGATTTAAATTGACCCTCCCCCCACCCCTTATAAGAAATAATAGGAAATTCCATCCCCCCACAAAATACTTATGTAATATTTGAACTGCCCCTAATGCAACTTTCAAAAATTTAGAGATCTTTTTTCGTACTCTATATGCTTTACTGCTATGTTGTTGAGTGCAAGATATTTAAAGGGAGGATCTTCCATTGATAATCTCTGTACAGAAGAAATTTCTGTACTACAGAAATCTCCAAAAAAATCAATTTAAAGAACTTTCAACTGATCAGGAGAATTCAGGTGACTTTAATTCAGTGAAATCTCCCGAAATCAGTGAATTCAGATGAATTCACTTCAATTATCTTAATTCAATCTCCTGAAATATCTGAAGTCATTTGAATGCACATGAATTCTCATAAATTCACATAAGGGTCCGTCCTTAAATTACTTAAGGCTGTTTTCTGGAATTTTGACCCAAGTACCCCCTTCTGTAAGGGTTTTTAAGTTTTGAACCCACCTCCCCCTTATCTTACGTAATTTTTTTTGAATAAATTTTTTCTTAATGTTGTCGTGTGAGACAATAAAAAACATCGACTCTTCAAACGAATATTTATTACTATAAGGGAGAGATTAAAAAATTACGTGAAATATAACATTTTGTGATTTTTTTAAAATTAAATCTGTTTTTTCCGTTATATAAATTTGATTTTCAGTGATTTTCAAAAAGGAACAAATCGTACGTAAGAAAGTTTTTTTGACCACATACCCCCCACGTAAGGTAAGCATAGAAAAATGCTTAACCCTCCCCCCAGCTAAAAACCTTACGTAATTTAAGAACGGCCCCTAAATACAAATGAATTCACATGAAATCATGAGAATTAACTTGAAGTTACTTGAAATCGCTGTAATTTTTTTTTTAATTTCTCGAAGTCAGTTAAATCTTCTGAAATCATTGAAATATCCAAGTAAGTGTACAACCGATCGGTTGAGTGGTCAACCCCTCGCTCTAAATTAAACTCTCACACCAAAATTAAAAAAATCCCCTTTCAGGGCAGCAGAAGGGGCAACTTTTGTAGGGCCTTCGTGGGTCTTACATGAGTCGCATATGGACCTCACAGAGGACCTATCTGGGTCCCACCGAGGGCCCAGTTTATTGGTCAACAGAGTAAAGAGGCAAACTAAATTATCTAATTAATTAATTAATTAAAAATTTCCAGAAGTTCTATAAAATGAAGAAAAACCTCTTTTGGTGTTAGTTAATTGAAGATCCTCGCTTTAAATCTGCAAGTTTTGTGCCACGCTTTGTCTGTCTTTCTCTCTGAAAGATGCTCTTCATCATCTCCGTTCAGGTTTCCAAACGTTCCCAAATCAGATCGCATACCGAACCTCTCAGACTTCCGGCTCCGTCAGCTCGATTTCACGCCAGTGGATCTTTCCTCCCCGAAGATGATTAATATCGCCGGGGTTATCTCCATCGTCTTGTTCTACATCCTGATCTTGGGCGTGGGAATATGGGCCGCCAGGAAAAAGGAGGCCGGCAACGACTCCGAGGAGGAGGTCATGCTGGCCGGTCGCTCGATCGGACTTTTCGTCGGAATCTTCACAATGACGGCAACCTGGGTCGGCGGGGGTTACATCAATGGTACCGCCGAGGCGATTTACACCAAGGGTCTGGTCTGGTGTCAGGCTCCTTTTGGATATGCTCTCAGTCTCGTCTTCGGTGAGCATCACTTTTCACGAATAAATATAAGCAAAATAGTAAGCAAAGCTGATCCCAATTGGCACTGTTCTTCATTTTCTAGGTGGTATCTTCTTCGCCAACAAGATGCGACAGCAGGGGTACATCACGATGCTGGATCCTCTCCAGGATGCATTTGGAGAACGAATGGGCGGCCTTCTTTTCCTTCCAGCCCTTTGTGGCGAGGTTTTTTGGGCTGCAGGAATTCTCGCTGCTCTTGGTGCCACACTGGCAGTCATCATCGACATGGATCAAAAAACCTCGGTGATACTTAGTGCAGGAATTGCCGTTTTCTACACCCTATTTGGCGGCCTCTACTCTGTTGCTTACACGGATGTTATCCAGCTCTTCTGCATCTTTATTGGTTTGGTAAGCTGCAAAAAAAAGTATAATAAGTTATATAAGTTTCTTATAGGTTCAATATATCTAAACTTACAATCGATACAAATTTTCTAGAGAAATCAAATCCCATGGAACATGACACGTATTACAGATAACGTTTAATTGGATTCATCAAATTTGCATATTACCTTGCTGTGGTTTATACGCGATACAATCAAAATTTTAGAGGCCGAATGGTCGGAAATAAACTGCTTTCATGAGGAATCAATGTGAGGAACTGTAAAGGTTTATGTAAAGCCAATGCAAGCCCTATCATTTACAGGTCAAAGCACCCCTATCTCGATTCAGTCTTTCGGCCCTACCACCCCGTAAAGAGAAAATTTCTTTTCATGTTTCCGTCCTTTCTATTACTTCTCTCCAAATTCGAGTTACGTTTCACCACTTTTGATAATTAGCACTCATGATGATTGAAATTACCACAAGGCTCTGAAGATCTTGGCTGATAATTATTGATGAAGAACTAAAAAATGTTTGCTAATGTTTTCTCTAAGTAATGATTTTTTAAATAATAATTCTGAATGAGTTTTCCACAAGGCAAGGAAAAGGAATTGTGAGGAACTGGGGCTTTACAGGCTTTTCTTGATTTTGATTACAGTGGATGTGCATTCCCTTCGCCTGGGGCAATCCGATGGTTCTGCCATTGAGTTCGATGGATGTCGATTGGATAGGTGTGGTCAAACCTAAGGAGTATTGGTACTATTTAGATTATGGACTGCTGCTCATCTTTGGAGGCATTCCGTGGCAGGTGTATTTCCAGAGAGTCTTATCATCGAAAACTGCTGGCCGGGCTCAACTCCTCAGCTACGTGGCTGCTTTTGGGTGTCTCCTCATGGCAATACCCCCTGTCCTGATTGGTGCCATCGCCAAAGCAACTCGTAAGCAATCGATTTCATAATACCTCTGTCTTTTTTGTGTGACCTCGATACCTAAAACATGCACGCCAACTTTGTGACAAACCATACACAGATACATTACAAAAAAATCTGGACATATTATCATTGCGCTTCGTGTTATATGTTTTAATCTTTTAATTAATGATGATGTAATTAAAACAAGTTTACCAAAACCCAATCCAATCCGATAATTGGGTTGAAGTTTCCAACGTCAAGTCTGACGATTTTTTTGAGATTTATTAGCAACTATAATGATTAATTATAGTTATAGCGATTAATTTTTTTTACACTCCTTTTTTTAAAATGACTCAGAGGACTTTAAACCATTTCGAATCAAAGGATTTAAAATTTTTTAAAGAGATGTAAAAATCATACAAAATAAATGAGAATTTATAATTTTTGAAATATAGGAACTTGTAATTCCTCGTCTAATTTCAAGAATTTCAATAAGTTTCATAAAATTCCAAAGAAATGTTTCTTTGATTCAAAGAAAATGTTTTCTGGATCTAAGTATTTGTATAACCGAAAAACAAGCGACTCATTGATTCGGTTTCTGCTCTTTACTTTTTCTACCGTGAAAATTTGTTTTGGCGGGGTCGCAGTTTTCCAAGAGGATTAAATTAGGCTCGGTTCACCCGCGACCCCGCTACTTGACATCGGATGGGGTAGGGGTTGCTGGTAATACTTAGAGTGTGGACAGAGCAAAAGTAGATGGGGTAGGCCGGAACCCCATCGTAAACATAATATCGTGGGATCGCACCATGTGGGACACTTGCATAGAAGGTGAGGGTGATAATACGACTCTCCAGAGTGTAACATAAATACAACCATGGGCCTGGAACTAATTCAAACCTGCATCGAAATTTTTGAGCTGACTGAAACGCGGAATATGAAATGTCAAACATGCACACGATATCGATTGAATCGAGATCAAGACGAAAGTATTTGAATAGGATATAACGTCGTGTATTATTCAAGAAGTTCTTGGGTTCAATAAAGGGATATCTTGTATTCAAACATTCAATATCGTGTGATGGGTCCTTATAGTGTCAGAATTTAAGACGATCTTTGACATTATGTGCATTTGGAATGGAATTTTAGGCGTGGGGTTATTTAAAAAATAAAATGAGCCTTTTAAAATGACTTCTACAAATACACTCGACGGACATATAAATTAAGAAATATCTTTAAGGAAATAGGTTTTTGATGTGTAATTTCTTTTGGACAATTGGATGCTACTCTGATTTCAGCGTGGAATGAGACGGGATATAAAGGACCTTATCCCTTAACGGAAACCGAAACAAGTATGATCCTGCCGATGGTCCTTCAGTACCTGACACCAGATTTTGTTTCTTTCTTTGGTTTGGGAGCTGTTTCTGCAGCGGTGATGTCTTCAGCTGATAGTAGTATCCTTTCGGCGAGTTCCATGTTTGCGAGGAACGTCTACAAGCTCATTTTTCGACAAAGGGTAAGGTTCCACATTTATATCTATATCTTTACTCACAAAATCAATTTTTTAAATTTTAATTATCTCTTTTTCAACATATCCACAATCCACATCAACAGTTTCTGATAATGCTCAGTAAATAATAATAATCCCAGTAAAGCTTTTGATTAAAATATTATAAAACCTAGGGGTTCGTCCATATATTACGTGACGCTTTTAGGAGGGTTCAAGAGAACTATAAAATCGGTCGAAATTTTTGAAATCCATCGAGAACTTATAAAATCTCTAGTTAATTACGTTACGTAATAAATGAACGATCCCTATAAGAGAACAATAGGTTTCTCAGAGTTCCATTTGAAATCCCGAGTAAAGGATGCAGGAAATCCTTCATCAGCCCCCAAAAGTGTAAAAAATTTCTCCCAATTCTCGGATAGGCATCAGAAATGGAGATCATCTGGGTGATGCGAGTGGGCATTGGCGTAGTGGGGATCCTTAGTACAGCAATGGCCTTAACCATCCCATCAATCTACGGGTTATGGTCAATGTGCTCAGACCTTGTATACGTGATTCTCTTCCCACAACTGCTGATGGTTGTGCATTTTAAAGACTATTGCAATACCTACGGCAGCTTATGTGCTTACATAATTGCATTCTTGGTGAGGATCAGCGGGGGTGAGCAAATAATGGGGCTCCCAGCACTGATCCACTTTCCAGGATATGATGAGGAGGAGCAGACCCAGATGTTCCCTTTCAGGACAATGGCGATGTTGATCTCCCTGGTAACACTTATCGGGGTCTCCTATGGAACCCAAGTGATCTTCCTCTCTGGAAGACTTGCTCCGGGTTATGACATCTTTAGATGCGTCGTCAATATCCCAGAAGACGTTCAGCGGGTCGGACCTGATCCTGCCGAAGGGGAGCAAATGTCTGTTCTTGCAGCGGGGGTGGTAAGACTCTATGGCAGCAAGGACGAATCGAACGGACGAGTGAATCCAGCGCTCGAGCCGGACTACGACATGGAGCCGGGATACAGGGCTGTTGGTGCTAGTGATGATGAAATTGGCAGCGGGGGCGGTGGAGGCGTTGGGGCCCAAATGGTTCCCCATGGACCCAGCGGACTCAGGCAGCCACAGTCTAGTACCGCGTTCTAATCCCAACTTCCGTGATCGGATGCTGTGACCAACAATAAGTCCGGCGACGCGGCACCTTCTTTTCCGTTATCCTACCCTGGTTTCTCATCATCCATTTTTACATTATTTATTACGATTTTCCGAGATCATCGGCTTTATTCTTCTGTATAGCTTATTCGATGTCCTTTCGTTTGAGTGACCTCTTCCATCATCGGCAGCTAGTATTCCAGATATTGCAGTTGGTCTAAATTTTGTCTGAAGGTTTACAAGTGTGTCCAGTAATTATCTCTCTTAAACATCGGATCCTCGAATTTTAAGTAATTGAAGTAGCTTTTCCTTCCATTTAGCAGTGATATTGATCAATATTCAATATAATAATAATTCTGACCAAATATGTAAATACCTATCTCGAACATCCTTTATACAACACCTGGATTCTATTTTTCGTTATTAAGTTTCTTCACTGTTCCTCAATATTGTTAATTTTTTAACTGTACTTCAGACCTTGTTCCTATCGTTATCCGTTGGAGAAGCTTCGACTCAAAAATCCAAAACTGTATTATTTTCGGATGTGACGAAGATTTATTTTAATAAGACTTGTGGTGAACCACTCCTAGATTCACTTTCAAAGCAATACCGAGGATAATAAAGAATATAAAAACTATAAAGCAATATAAAAATAATAGAGGAATATATGTGGATAATAGAGATACGGAGCTTCTCGAAGTGGTATAATGAAATTCCTACCGCCGCGTCGCCTATTAGGCCTAGTGATTATTTTGTTTTTCTTTTGAGATATATATTAAATTATATTCTATATATTTAGTCTACCAACCGCTTGCGAGAAATTTAAGTAAACTGGCCGATCCTCCGGACGCTAAATCGACATCTCGATGAAAATGAAACAGATGACAGATTTAATGAACTATAAAATGACATATAAAATGACTTATATAAAATGACTTATATAAAATTACCTATATGAAATCACTTATAAAAATTAAAGTAAATTAAATTAAATATATTAAAATGCCTGTGGAAAGTGAACCCTTTGGGAGAAATTTTTTCTCTTACATGTGTATATTATTATAGAGGCTTTCGAAAAGAAGAATATGCTACTTAATATATATTCTAGATCAATGTCAACCGATGACTTAATATTATTGTTGAGTGGCTTAAATATTCTCCTTGAGTCTGCGGTTATTGAAGTGTACTCTGTACAAAGTAGATGTAGACATAAGAAAATAAGATAGTATCTTAAAATATGAAGACATTGAGAAAGCGGAAGCATTTCTCCTTTAGTGGTAATATTGATCACAGACAATGCAGGTATGAATTACTATTTTTAAGACTGGGAAGAACGAGCGGTTTTAGTTTAGAGGTTGACGTTAACCACGAAGTGCGGTCGCAGGGTGGTCGCAATAGGCGTCCTTTCTTCTATACTGAATCTGACTGTGCTGGTACGATTAGAATTCGTCCTTAATGTCGAAGTGTGCAATTATCACCGTCGATGTTAGAGAAAGCTTTTGTATTTGCTATCGATCATATTCCCTTCGCTTCGCCCGGTGACATAATTAGGTATGCCTTTCCGAGTTGAACAAGGCGAAAGTGGGGTCGTTGTGATTTAAAACAATTGGGACAGAGAAGAAGTCAGTTTTGCATTCGCATTTTTAAATAAAAATGTTAATACCTTGAGGAAAATAGGAAATACTTTAGTAAGATGGGGGATTTTGATTTACACGACCGGTCAGAATTTTGAGTTCACCTGTTTTTCGAAATTACATCAAAGATTACATTTTTTCTTTCAAATTAAAAGCTATCAAAATTCGGTTTAAAATGAATCCAGTCCTATTATTTGAGAAAACCCTATTATTTTATAAGAATATTCTTCTCAACAGGAAAAATATTCAATGTCAAACTTTTTCGTGTCAACTTTAAGAACTCGCACAGTCTATCAAATTTCATTGAAATTTAACTTGAAAATGAGTCCAAGATATTGAAAAAATGTTCATTATTTAGAAAGTTATTGATATTTTTATAAAGCATTGAGATGTGAGGGATTTTTGCAATAACTTCTTTAAAAATTGACAAAGTGACTGCGTTCTAGGCTCATTTTAAGCAGAATTTTGATAGATTTTAACTTTCTTGAAAGAAAAAATTTAATTTTGAAGTAATTAAATGAAGTAATTAATTTAAGAGAACTTAAACGAAAAAAAAAATTGAAAAACAGGTGAACCCAAAATTCTGCCCAGTAGTGTCGGGACTCAATACGACTTAATACGACTAAAGTAGGGTAGTTCGAGATAAAAAAAAAACAAGTTTCTCCTATTATAATAATTATTTTAAAACCTTAGGGAAGATAATAGTAAAGACGATTTAGACGATCCAAATAATGTTCGAGTTTATAAAATAATTGTCTGCATTAAATGAGAAAATGTTTGTTTTAAGGTTTGTTATAAAAGAGTTAATATACAACTTTAATAAATTGCTCAACGACCCTGCAAATTGGCATAACTGCTCGTTCTTGAACTCAGAATAAACCTCGAGATGTCGAGAGTCGCGGAAACCCTAGATTTACGATAGTTAATAGAAGTGTTTCTTAGGAGTTTTGAGTATGCTCATTAAGGGTACTTTAGTCCTATCTATAAGCACTTGAGTGCATCGATCTCTGCCACGTAAATCCGCGAAAGCGCCCGGCGGATCGGTCGTCGTGTAAATCCGTTGTGTTTATCATATAGTATATATAGACATATTTATAATATATGATATATCGCGAGCATAATTGCAACTGCAAACGAGAATAAAAAGCGAGCGATAAATATAGATAAATATAGATCGATCGACGCGGATCGAGTCTGTACATATAATACATATCTACACTTATACATATCCATGAGAAGACTTAAAGAACGACGTACAATGTTAGAGGGTGCAATATGTATATTAAGTTACCGCCATTAATTTCACATTCGTAATGATCGCTATATCGTTGTTATTTATTACCATGATTATCACCGTTACCGTTGATACTGTACAGTTATTATATACATTTATACATAACATGTATACATATCACATGTATATTGTATTTATCATCGCTGCTCTATATATCGTAGTTACGCATATATTATTTTTTTCGCTTTAACGATTAATAGTTAGGAGCGTCTGCTTTTCGTTATAAAAATACTAAACGTTGTAAGACGATGTAAAACTCAAAATATGACAAGTGAATTATTTATGACGAGTATACTATTAAATTATTATTTAGATCGGTATAACAGTTAGATCGAATTTATTTAACATTGTTGAAGGAGTTTATTAAAGTTTCACGGGTTTCGAAGTTTATCGAAGTCAATTCAGTTTTTAGGTATTTTAGCTCTAATAAAGTAAAGTTTAAATTTTAGTCTTTAGAAGTTCGTGAGACTTTTGTAGGTTTCTTGAAAATTGTCATGAGGATTCTCCTGGGTTGAATTCATCGAGTCATTTCAGATTAATCATGTAATCATTCAGAGGGTACGAGTTGGTCCCATCAAGCTTCTATTTTTCAGTAGATTAGTTTCTTTAGTAATTTGAAAAACAAATGGAAATTAAGGTATCGTAAATGAAAGTGCGGAAGTCATTTTGGCAAAGATTACGTCTTTTGCACCGCATCAAAGCAGAAAATTGCGGTTGCTACTTTAGGCATAGGTTGAGAAGTATGTAATGGATAAGTCACAGAGAAGCACCTTCCGGTTTCCTGTTGGTGTCGTCGTTTATTAAGTAGGATACTTTCACCTGGAAATAACGACATAAAAATTCATAAGACATGTCCCATGGACCCGGAGGGTATTAGAAAGGAAAGATAGGAAAGTAGTGAATATACTGTCATTTCGGTCTTTTGAATGATTATACTCTTTTATCAATCAATTCATGCAAACTTGATGGGACCAATAACGATTTCAGAGGGCGTTCACTTCTTCAAATTTGTGAAATTCAAAGTTTGTTCAAAGTTTGTGAACTGTTTATGTTTCCAATGTGAAAAGCACCTTGTTTTTATGAGTGGTCCTAACAAAACGAATATTTCCTCTTGAAATTAACAATACAATTTTCTCGTTCTTTAATGTTTTTAAAAGTCCAAAATATTTTCCAAATTTGGAACCAGACTCTCTTCATTAAAAATAAGGAAGCGAATTCAAGTGTTATTTCTCTTCGGGCCATTTTGAAAACGAAGAATCTACTCGTAAATTCTGAAAGAAGTGAAAGTATCTAAATTTGAGAAGAAAGTATTAGATTTCAAAGGAAAGGATTAGAGCAGCAGGGGTGTGAGAAGAAAGAGTGAGAGATATCGAGAGAAAGAGAGAGAGAGTGAGGCGACCTTGAGACGTACGCCTCATGACCTACATATCAATTAACTCATAATATTGTAAACGATATATCGTTTATAACGATCTATACATATCACAAAGTGTGCTCTATCATTACTACCATAAGTCTGGAATGAGAGTGAGAGCGATTGTATGAATGAGAGAGAAGAGCGGAAAAAATGAGAAAAGTGAGAGAGCCAATGGATGTGAGCCAATGTCGAGACAAGATGCATCATAAAAGACACTCCGCAAAAGAGGGTGAGACAAAGGGACACCTCGAATTAACTTTTTTAGCGGAAGGTTACGAGTTCAATAGCGAAGAGGTTGCATGATAAAAGAAAGTGAAAGGCTGCCCACGCCGAATAGACTTGACTTAGAGTGGAGGTACCAACCTTGAATCTTCACTCAAAATCACCAGGGTGAGATCGTTCTCGACTCTAAAAAAAAAAAAAATATATAATGAAAAAAATGCAATCCATTTGTGTACCTAAACGTAACTAAACGTTATGCCTCGAAGTCGAGGTGTCTATCTATAGAGAAAGTGTTTTAACATTGTTTATCATCGATCATATGTAAAGGCTCGACTTACCCCGGAGAAGTACTTATAATGATTGAACTCAAGTTTCAGACGTCTATTCTGACGAATTTTGCTTGTTTCGATTTTTCTGCTTAGTGTCCAAAAAATAGAAACCAAGGTACCAAAAATCTAAAATGGATTTTAGGACATTATAAACTAAAAATTGAAAAAAAATCGTCGGAAGAGACTTCTAAAACTCCAGTTCAATTTATAAAGAGATGCGGTACTTAGTATTGTACAATACGATATAAATATATACATATATACATATATATTAAATTATACGTGTATAATTGCGTAAATGGCCGAGATGTTGATTGTAAATGTTAAAAATAAACGGTGTACAAAAAGAGGGAATCATTTTTCTTAATTTGCGAGTATGCAATTATTTGTTTAGATTTTTTTTGGTGAACCATGGTCGTATATTTATCTTGTTTAATTTCTTCGTTAGTAGGTAAGAGTTATCTTCAAGAATATCTTCACTTGTCGTCTATTCCATTCACGTAAAGCAATAGAAGATCCGAATTTAAAATTTGGGCCTAGAGAAATCAGCGATTGGGTAACAAAATCGGATCTTGATGGGTCGTGGAGAATTCGAAAGTCTACGACAGGAAGAAATTTGGATCGTAGATTTTCGAGGCAGACATAGTAATTGGAGAACTTTAATGCTGGACGTTTTAAGTTCGTTTACGATAGAAGTAGAAAGAGCTCTCGGTTATTTATGCGTTCCCAGTATCTGACTCGTTTGAATCGATAAATCGACCAACTGCTAACACCGGCCAACTAAGCTTACTCAAATTAGCGTTATTTCGTTTCAAAATCGCTTCCAAATTTTTAATTTTAACTTTTAAGTAGATTCAAAAAGAAAAGACCAGTATCCACTTTAAATGGTAGAACCGAAATCGAAACGCTGTTTGAAAATTATCTTTTTTAATATTACCTAACATTGTAAGTTATTATGTGTAAAAGCGAGTAATGTTTCATTATGAATAGAAAGTAAGGTAAAGGAAATACAATATAGAGACGTATAGAGACGTGAAGATTATAACATTAGATATGCACATGACAGCTCTTATTGGCTAATTTTCCTATCTGTCATTTCCTTCTTTACTTTCTCATTTAATTACATACGATTTCTTTCAATAAACTATGATAATTAACTCGATAATAATAAATAATATTATTTTCAGCATAAAAGCTTTATTAGTACAAAAAGCGTTTCTTTTTCTACAAAATAAATAAATTACAAGCGCTGGAAAAAAAGCTTTTACTTTTTCCCCATTAGAAAACCACTCTCGTTTTCTTGAGATTCTTTTTTTCTTTACGACTCGGAGACGCAATCGAGTAATGTCAGGATCTTGAAAAAAGTTTCTGATAAGATTCTAATTGGTTTTCCGTTCCTGTGGACGTCTTCTTCTATATTAGATGGTTGAACGACGTTATTTATCTCTCAGATTCGAGTCCTCGATATATTTGTGTTAGCCCGAATTTAGTGAGTTCTTAATACTTGGGATGTATATACTGATGATCGAAGGATTTTTCAGTGGCAGATGTACGTCGTTGAAAGGTTGGAATGATTCTTATTCTTCGTTTGACCAGAATTAAATGAATCTAGCTTGGCGAGATCAACATTCGCTTAAAAAAAGGGAATGTCAGAAACGAGATTAATATTGGTAACCTCCGTTGCTAGCATAGCTTTGACCTCCGCTGCTTCCACCTGCGCTAGGAGCACCATAACTCGAGGATGGTCGACTGCTGGAAAAACCACCGGAGCTGGAAATAGAAGAGGAAATTTTATAAGAATACGGTAAGACACAATAAAGTATATTTAAATAATTTCATTCAAAAATGAGGAAATTTTAATAAAGGAAGAAAAGAAGAACAGAAACGGGAACAGCTTATTTTAGATTTCAGTTTTTCATCAATTTTTCAATCAATATATTAATCACCACTAAACTACTGATTTTTCACTAATTCAAGTTTAGAGAAAGAAGTCCTTTAAAATCACTAAAAATAATTTCAAATCACTTCAAGTGACTAGAGAAATTTCAGACTGCTCACATAAATTTCATTACGGGATTTGGATTAGCCAAGACTAATTCAAAGTAAAGATATAGTGGAAAAGTAATTGACCAATTATATTCTACTTATATCCTATTATCGCTAATAATAATAATTAATTACTTCAGATGTAGAACTACTTGAACAAGGAACAATTCAAAAAGAGTTAATAAATGTAGAACAATTTTATTTAAAGAGATAATTACCCTCCTCCGAATCCGCTTCCACCAGCACTGGGTGCTCCGTAGCTGGACGATGGTCTTCCACCTGCACTTCCACCTCCGAATCCACTTCCACCACCAAATCCACCACTGAATCCACTTCCCGTGGAAGGTGCACCATAGCTAGGAGATGGTGCTGAAGCTGGTGGTCCGTAACTGGAAGAAGGTGGTGAAGAAGGAATGGAAGAGGGTGCTCCATAGCTTGAGGAAGGAGCTCCACCCCCGAATCCACTAGTTCCAAATCCAGTGCTTCCTCCAAAGGAAGATGATGATGCACTGCTTCCTGCAAAGGAAGAGGATCCACTACTGAATCCACTACTACCTCCTACTGAAGGTGCACCATAGCTGGAAGATGGTCTGGAAGGTGGTGGTCCATAACTGTTGGAAGGTCTGGATGGTGGTGGTCCGTAGCTGTT
>CAJFCO010000077.1:542185-556159 GCA_904066015.1 Synergus gifuensis
GGTGGTGGTCCGTAGCTGTTGGAAGGCCTAGATGGTGGTGGTCCATAGCTGTTGGAAGGTCTGGATGGTGGTGGTCCGTAGCTGTTGGAAGGTCTGGAAGGTGGTGGTCCATAACTGCCAGATGGTGGACTACCACCACCCGATGAGGGAGGTCCATAGCTGGAGGATGGTGCTCCACCTCCAAATCCACCTCCTAGTCCACCACCTAGTCCACCTCCGAATCCACCACCAGCTGATGGTGCTCCGTAGCTGGAAGATGGTGCTCCACCTCCAAATCCACCACCAGCTGATGGGGCACCATAGCTTGAGGATGGTGCGCTTCCTCCAAATCCACCTCCGAATCCGCCACCTCCACCGGATGGTGCTCCATAGCTCGATGATGGTGCTCCACCTCCGAAGCTGCTGCTACTGCTGCCTCCAAAACTACTACCTCCAAAACTGCTGCCTCCAAGGTTTGGGGTTCCATAGCTTGTTGAGGGTGGGAGGTAGTTTGACGGTAGTGGAGCTGAAATTAATTAATCAATTTATTTTTTAAGTCTTTCTTTAGTTTAGTTAGTTTATACTGAATTTTAAGACAGATACAATCTTTTACAGTAAAATGATTCAGAAGTGAGTGAATGAGTGAGTCTACATCAACATTTTCAATTGTATTTAAACACTAGTTTGCGCAATTCTAAAGCAGTTTTCTTACTGATTATTTTTTGTATGGAGGCAGTTATCTAGATTTAGATGACACTTTTTTTTATTGAAAGAGCGAGTTCGTGAAGTTTTTTCTTTTCCCTTTGATTTCTTTTCTGGAACTGCGACTTGCATTGTTCTTTAGACTCGAGACATGCATATGTATAAGTGTTAGCTTGAACGTAAGAGAAACCTCCTTTTCTTTATCGGAGATAAGGGGAATTGTTATCTTCCCAGTTCCTAGTTTTAACGCCAGAATGAAACTAGTATCGAACGATAATTTCTAACTTGAAATATTTTAAAGAAAATAATCATGTCTTCCTTAAATCTTTTAATTTGGAAAGTATAAAACACGAGAAGATGAATTCTAAGTCTCTTTTACTTCCGATTGTATAAATGCTCAATTGAGCTGGAGGTAAAAGCATTTACTTTATACTTTGCGGCAAGGAGACATCCAAGGTTCAGTAGCTGACGTCTCTCCTTCTTTATTTATTGTATCGTGCTCATCCTACGGTGAAAGTGTGGGAGATCTGTGAGTCGCTAGGTCCTGATGATTACCTCCTCGTGCGACTATGGTTAACGACTTTTTACGCGAGTTTTCATCAATGGACTCTTTCCATAATAAGATTCCCTCTCGCTCACAGAACTATGGTAAGCTTTCGATTTCAATAATTATTCATTGCATCATTTGCATTTCATAACTAATTACTTCCTTTCTTTTAGCATCAGTTTCTCACTCACAGATATCACCATCTTCACGAAAAGAACGGTCTTGAAATCCCTTAAAATTCTATTTGCAGTAAAATCCGATTTTAATTTTAATTTTAATATTGAAATTTTAATTTTTTTCCCAAAGTAGAGAAAGGTGTTATCTCGAAGACTTTTGAATGACGAAGACAATTCTAAGAAGAAATACATAAACAGAAAGCAGAAAAAAGTGTTGCACTTGGTACAGTTCCATAAACCATTTGAGGTCGTGAAATTTCTTATAAATGGATGCACGACCATTTCGCATGCCGAGCATTACTGATGAAAGTAAAAACAGCGAATAATTTACGGTGGATTTATTAGCGACCTTGATGACCTCGACTCTCTTGGCGAGTGATTTTATACCATTTCGTATAAATTGAGCCTTCGGGATACTAACGAAGTTTAATTTTTATTTTGATCAACGAGCATCATTTTAGAAAGTGAAAATGTACTAGAAAATTTACTTATGCTAGAAAAGTGTGAAAAGTGCTGGAAAATTTACTTGATTGTCCTAGACATTACAGGATAGACTTTGGATAGAAATTTGTGGCTTATCCTAAAGTCTAGGACAGTGAAGTTCTATTCTTAAATTATTCTAGTCGATCTGCAGTGAAACTTTTTTGCGTGCTTATAAAATATTGTTACGAAGGTACTGAGGATGCCGTAACCAAAATAAATCTGCAGTGTAACTTCGCAAGACCCACATGTTTTACATCCGAGGTTTCCGCCATTCAATAGCAGAAATGCGTGTATAATTATGCAGGCATGCCTTATTTGCTTTTTTCAATTTTCAATGGACAGAAGACCAATTTTTATTAAGTTACGTAATTTTCAGTAACGTTACGAAACGATATAGCAAAATTTAAAGTATCAGCCGCCAATTCTAACGCCTCCTACCTTCAATGATCCCAATCAATCAATGATCAATGATTCTCAATCGAATCTTGAATTAAAACTTCGGGAATTCGAAACGATCTTTGAATTGATAACACAAAACTTCACTTAGGAATATTAAGAAGTAATCTACCAATGATCATTAAAATTCAATTAAGTTAAATAAATTTTAATTGTATGAACATTGTCAACCAATCTCATACCTTTTTCATATCACTCTTAGACTCATAGAAAAACAACTAACAAAATTCAACATCATAAATAGATTTTTCTGAACTGCTCACTCAAAATATATTTTTACTAAAAGTAGAGGAACTTTTTATCAAAAAAAGTACACTTCATCACTCACGTTTGAAATCACAGAACAATTTCCTCAAATAAAAAATCTAATGATCCAAATTGAAAAACGACACTGATAAAACTGATTCCTTACCCTCTGCGTGAGTCGAAGGGAGCAGCAGGGCCGTAGCAAATATAGTTGCAGCCAACGTGGGCCATCCTCCCATGAACTTCATATTTCCGGAAAAAAATCCGGAACTCAAACCAAAATCAAGTCACAAAAACTTTCCGTATTCCGTATTTTTGGTTATTTGATATTGCTCGTTTGTGTCTTCACGAACGGAATTTAAGTCACAAGGGGGATGAAAGTGAAGGTGGAAAACGCGAGGCGACGATGCCCGCGTCGCTCAACTACGAATTTGTCTAACGTGCTTCAAACATAGTGGATCTTGCTTATATAGTTGGCCGTCTTTTGGAGAAAGTCCTCGTTGAGTGCAGAGGATGCCACTGCATATAGTAGGGACCCTGGTGAACGTGAAAATAAGTGGGGGTCGTCCAAAGGGGGTGGGGGCGGGGACATGAAATACATTCAAGTCCAGGTGAAGTGAAGATGCGCTGACCCTGGTCGTTGTCGTTGAAATGTTATTGTTCTTTTTATTACTCCCTCTTAAAGAACGTCACGATCCTGTCATTTTTTTGACGAAGAGGAGGCGAGGTAATGTGATGCTCAGCAGCCCTCAAGGTGTTCCGGAATATCGTTCGTGATCTGCCGGAGGCAATATCATCAGAGATCTTATCTCAGATCCTATTTCTGAAGATTACGCTGATGGTACTGAAAAACGCTGCATATCTTCTGCTATTTTAGATGAGGTTTCTAAAAGTGGATTTTTTACGTGCCAGGAAAAGCCATTAATTTTGCTTTCAGAATAATGCTTTCAGTTCTAGAATTCCTTCTTTCGGTTTAAATTCCGTTTGCTTGATACTCAAATGAATCAAAAGACTTTTAATTAGTCTTACTTTGAAATCTTTACAGAAGTTCAACGTGTATAATGTAAAAGCAATATAGTTCAAATAATAAGTTTCAAAGCTTAAAGAAGAGGTTCTTAATTCATTTTAGTTTTCAGTATCTTTCCACTTTTTGCTTCTTATATATAATAATTCATGAATGTTTTCTTTAATTACAAATGGCAGCTTTTATTCACACTTGAAAGCCAACACTTTTTAAATGATGTTCATTAACCGTTATAAATAAAATCATACACTTTAATGATATTACATAATCATACACTGATAATGATATTACACATTTCACTCTTAAATAATATAATTCCCATCTAAAATTAATGAAAATTAAAAAAAAGTATCCCATCTTATTAGCACATAATAGCGCACGCTGATCCTGCATAAATCAGAGTAAAAAAGGTTAAAAAGTGAAGTGAGAGGAGGCGAGCCTATATAATTCTATATAATGATGAGTCCAGTATCGCGAGACCGAAACGATGTCCTTCGTTGATTTACTCATCATCGCTCTTAATTATGTAACTAGCTTCGGTTCCGTAAGAAACTTAAAAGCTTCGCTCAGCGACAGAAAGAGCAACATTAACATATAAATTCAATTAAACGCAAGCGTAATTGGAGCGTATTTACGGGCTCGTCGTACAGGAGTGTCAAATTAGTAATAGTACTCAGGTAAACGTCATCATCCAGTTTCCATGCTACTCGGGTCCTGACCCCTTACGTTATAGCGAGCTTGGTTGACGAGCGATTTCTAGGCCGAGGACACTATCTGCCTACATACAAAACGACGTATGCGAAAATGACAGGGTACTCAAGCTGATGCAGCTGCTCTAAGAATAAAAAGAGCATCTTTCCACATTCGCGTTCACGCGCTCTCTTCTCGCGATATAAAGAAAATTGCTGAATATGTCGACTTGGAGACTCACATCAAGACTCGTATCATTCTCAAAAGCACTAAGTGAATTTTTTTAACTTAAAAGCACTCAGTTTTGTTCTTTTATTATACTCTGAGTGTTGTAGATTGTTATTTAGAAATTATTAGAACATATTTAGGGACCATTCATAATTGCAGTACTTTTTCCCCCTATTTTCCCTCTGTTTGTAGCAAATCTTAAGGGGAAACCATATTAGGAGGTCGAAGCAATCGTTTTTTTTTTAATTACTTGAATTGTTAATATAACTATTCAAGAATACTTTTCCCAAATTTCAAAGCGAAATTCGAACTCATTCCGATTCATTAATTCATTCAACTCATTCATTCATTCAATATTTCTAGTTTTCGGAATTTTGTTTTCAAACGCGTTTTTTTCGAAACCACTTTTTTCAATTTTTTTCAATTTAAATGTATAAAAAGTTTTAAAAAAGTTTTAAAGTTTTAAAAAAGTTTTAAAGTTTTTAAAAAATATAATATGATTTCAAAAGATTTCAAGGAATTTCAAAGACTTCTAGGGATTTCAAAAACTTCTACGGATTTTACAAATGTTCTTATGGATATTTTTGTACTAAGTACACTAAGAAAACTGTTTGGTTCGGACAACAAAACTTTTTTTTGCTCTAGAAGCAATAAAAATTATTCGGTTGTGCCAACCAAATTTTTTTTTAACCAACCAAGGTTTTGTTAATTCAACCAAAACTGAGATTTTGTTGGTTTAAATGAATTTCCTTGGTTCAACAAAAGCTTTGTTGAAAGAACCAAGATTTGGTTGGCACAACCATATAATTTTTTTTGCTTCTATAGCAACAAAGTTTTGTTGTCCGAATCAAACAGTTTTCTCAGTGTACTTAGTACAAAAATATCCATAAGAACATTTGTAAAAATCCGTGGAAGTTTTTGAAATCCCTAGAAGTCTTTGAAATTCCCTGAAATCTTTTGAAATCATATTATATTTTTTAAAAACTTTTGAAATCTGTTACAATCCTACGAAATTCTTTAAAACACCATAAAATTCTATGACATCCCTCGAAATTCGGTAAAATCTGAGGGAATCCGTTAAAAGTTAATATAATTTCCTTTATTTCCTAAAGAATTTAAAGAAGTACATAAGATTTCTTTAGTATATTGTTTTTTGCAAAATGGTACGTTTTTATTTTAAAGTTTAAAATTTCAAAAAAAAACTCCACCAGAAAATTATTTACAATAAAAGAACTATGTATGCAAAAAACAGTCTGAAAGAAATTCCCAAAATATGTTTTTTCTATTTGTCATTGGAGAGGCCTAAAACCCCTTAAATTTACAGCAATTACTCTTAATTTAGCCATATATATAAATGCAATTTTCTGAAAAACTCTGCATTTACAAGTAATTCTCAGTAAATTTCATGGACTCTTATTGCGTGGATATTATAGTTGATTGCTCAAATAAGGTTGCTAAATCAACCACATTTATTATTGGCTGTGCAGCAATCAGATGGTAAATCTCAGAGAAATTGTGTTTGATAAGCTTGCTGCAATATAAACAATTTGCCCCCCAGCTTGAGGTACATTTTTATAATCAAAAACAATTCACAATTGAATATTGTACTGACGTAAATATAGTCAATTCATAATACAATAATTATACAATAAAGTTAAGTTTTAATTAAACTGGAACGATTCATCACACCTCTGTTTGTGAGTTGCGTCATTACAGGTGAGCTAATTAATTAAAGGGATTATTGTCTCTCTATACAAGTATAACGTACGCTTTGCTCAGTGTTTTCCTCGCTCGAACGATTTTGATGCGTAAGAGACGTCTAGACGAATTGCTGTTTATAATTTTGTAAGATATCTTCTATTCTGCAAGCTTAAGCGAAGTTTGTCATTCGCACAATAAGCCATGCTAATTAATATTTACGTTTCGGTTCTTCGATTAATTTAAAGTTACTTAAGATATTTTCTCTGATGGTATTAACATTTTCATCATTTATTAGTAGTTAACTAATAATTAATAATTAATAATGATCCGTGAGATCTGCCCTCGGTCAATTGGTTCATTGAAATTAAAAATATCCCCATATATGTAGTTGCAACAGATAATTTAATAATTGCAGTGATCAAATTAAGTCATTGGTTATTTGCAGATTTTATTCATTTATTTGTGATTCTATTCATCATTTTCTCCTTTCAATAAAATCTCTTATGAATCTGTTATGAATATATTTTATACCTATGCAAAGCATTAAAAGTCTTGAGATAGAAAAGAACGATTTATCATCGATGGCAAATGAGTTTACGTCCGACCGTAATTGTCTTTCCAGTACGTCTGTTACCACTAACAAGTCTGAGACCAAAGCGAAGATGTAGTTCATGGTGTGGAGTTAGACAAGTGAAGGTGAAGAGGCTTTTCATTGAAAATTTAATGTCCTACTTTATAATACTTTCACTATGAAATACTCAAGGGCTTCTATTTCGATGTTATTATTTATTTTTTATAATGTGATTTATGCAAGTTATATTTTTTACTATTTCTTCAATTATTATTGTTAAATATGTAAAAGCTTCTAAAATTTTTAATATACTGGGAATAATGCAACTCTTCTAATCAATTTCTCTGAGCAGTTCTTTTGAAACAGAAAGGTATCTTTTATTATTATTTGGCTAATAATATTACCTAAGACTATTAGTTTAATTCGAAGTAATAATATCAGGAAAACAAAACGAGGATTAGTATTCACAGTCCATTATCCACGCTCTCCACTTTTTAAAAAGATGTAGACGACTCGCGAAGGCTACATAAAACGTTTCGTAAGTCACTCCTCTTCTTTAAGATTATTTTCATTATTTCGGTCTTCGTCCTTCAGAATTTTTTTATTTCAGACAGATTTCGTGTGAATTTTTCAGAACGTTCGTGGCCTTGAAGGTTACTTAAATGTTTCAAGAGATACACTTCTTTCCTGTCATGCGAATTAATTCGATGTGCTTCTAACGAAAGATCCACTTAAATATATATCTTCGTTAGTTTATTCCGTACATTAATTGCGAGGGTTTTTTTAGATAAGAAAATACCATCTAAAATCATATGCAAATTTCACATTTTAATAATGCAAATATATGTTAAAAAGTTAATGCCAAATGCAAAGTAAATACTGAAATGTGTAAATACGTGCTAAAACTATAAATGAATATTAAAAATTGTAATATGTATTCAAAAAGGTACTAATTATAAATGTATCAAAGTTTTAATTTCCACGCATTTTAGAGGAAAATAGAATAAGTGCAAAATTACAAATGAGTGCAATTTGAAAAGCAAGGTTGCCGGATAAGTTTTGAGACAGTAAATAAAATAATTTATCATTTCTGCTGTCAGATTATAGAATGCATCGATATTTGCTCATTGAAAATGTCAAAAGCTGCGTTAAATAATGAATGTCTGTCACTCGAGGATCGCTTATGAGATAGGCGGAGATGAACAATAGATGTACGCATGACCTGGTTTTATGAAAAAGTATTTAAGACTTATTTAGAGGCCATTTATAAGTAAATTAAAATGTTCTATAGCATTGAAACTATTATTTGTGCGTAATATATTTTTTAGAATTTTTAAAAAGAAAAAAATTAATTTATATTATAAAAATGATCATTAGTTTTTGCAAATGAAAGTGGGTGAATTTCTATATACAAAATTGCATATATTAATAACCGTATTGTTCTTTTAAGATGCAGAAGATCATTATTTGTGACAGATGAAGGGTTAATTATCCAGGATTTCTAACAAATAATTAGTACCTTCCGTGAGATAATAGAACTTTCTGGGAACATGAAATTAGTATTTAATTACAAGTCAAAACATTTTTAAAAAGTTGTGAAATTCGCAATCGAACAATCAAATCTTTGGAAACACTTGAAACCTCAGTAGCACGTTTTTCAGAAATATTTCTCTGGGTGAGGTAATACCTATAAAAAAGAAAATCATTTGTTGAATGCACATGTTTCTCAAATGTGGATTCTCTTCCGCATAACATGAAATAATAGATTGTAAAGTGAATAAACGTAAACCCGCATCAAACTTTTTCATATAAAAGCGACGTATATAATGAGCAACTGAAAAGAGAGAATTGAAGGTCTTTAAAATAAAAATAAAAACTCATGTTCAAGGCTCTTTTGGCCAGGAAGCTTGATTCAAATTAAAAATTATTTGGACGATTCACCAAATGGCATTTTGCAATCAACCCTTCACTATCCATGAAAGCGAATTTTATTTCATTGAAAAACTTAAGTGCTGTGGCCTTTTGTTAATCGCTCAGCGATCGAATGACGTCAATTTTGTGCATGAACATCATTATTTATATGCTCTGATGTAAATTAATAAGATGGTCAGTATTTAAAAAATTAGCACTAACGTATTCATCATTATACCATAATTAATCGCTATTTAGTAAATAAATAACAAAAATATATATATATTCATTCAGAATATATATTCAAAATATATTCTGTCACGACTGAATATTATGGATATGGACGTGTGTATTTTCAGTTTACCAAACTGCTGCCAACCGCACGTTCCATCCTAACGAGGGCGTCGATCGATAGTTAATTAATATAATATTTAACTATTGGATGAAATATCGAAACTCATTAAAGAATAAATAAAGGGCCGAATGCAATAAAGACACATAGGATTTTTCGGCTGGAGCACAATACTAGAATTTTTAGGCATCATCATCAAAAAGTTGAAAATAATGAGCAATGGAATTTTGAATAACAAAAAAATCACTGTGGACAATATTGGTGCCTTTTTTGTATATAGATATATTGTATATAGATTTATCTTCATGTCTCTTCAGTATACCAATTTCCCCTTTAAGTTTAAACATTTGCGTAAAGGAAGGAGTGATTGAAAAAAGTAGAAGTAAAAGTATCTAGAAACTGGAATAAATATACTTTCCACTTTTTTCTCGAATATCTGACCCAAAAAGGGGCGTTTGCAAGGAGGTGAAATATATTTTAAATGCGCGAAATACTCTATTTCGCTCAGCACGTGCTTATGGATTCCAAGAGTGATGTAATTGGAAAGGCTCAGAAGATGACGCTTACTCCAGTCAAAAACACATGTTCAATAATCGGGCATTCAATTATAGAGATACAGATAACGATGTAATTAAATTCTGATTGAAGTAACCAAAATACTGGTTACTTTAACCAGAAAATTTTTTTGTATATTTCGTAAGATTTGTGAACAAAAAGTTTTCAACTGTTTGCATCGTTTTTACCCACTTTCGGATACATTTTTATGACATAATATATATGACACAGGAAGTACCGGAAACAAATTAATTGTTGAATATTAAGTACCCGTATATAGGTAATCATACGGCTATAAATGTCACTTTTTTTTATTATCGCCTATATTATACCCTCCAAAACTTTTTCACACTGTATATAATACAGTATTATGTTGAGAAAATTTCTACAAAGTATAATTTATTTAATAATTATGTTTTATAGATTAATATTCTTTTCTTAAATTGAATTTCACCTTGAATTTCTTATATTCAGTCTTCTACTAATTTATTAGACATACTTATCTATAAATTATCTCTAAATGTTAAATTATCCTTGAATGTCGAAATTCATGGAGAATAAATTTGTAAAATTCGACACTTGCAACCTGTTTGAGAGGCTTTTAGCGTTTATGTTATTGAGTAGCACGTTACTACCTGTGACCTGCTATCTAAACAGAAATCTGAGTCCATTGCTTTGGCTAGATGCTTAATGCTTATATTTGCCAAGACCTCAGCAATAATACTTTCTCCCATGAAGATGCTCTCACGTGCTTTTCGCCGATCTTCAACGATCGATCAGAGAAAGCAGTACATAATTAATGATGGCTTTGTATATTACAATATGTAAAAAAGTGTGTCTTTACATGCATGTATACATATGTTTTATTATTCATATACATTAGATTCAAGATAGAAATAAATCAATGAAAATATAGAAGCACTCTTCATTTTCATGAAAATAGAGAGTGATTACGAAACATCGTGCTTAAACTTATGCATCGCTCATTAGCTTAGAATTATATGTTTTAAAAATTTTTTCTACCTTGGAAGAAAGTCTCTTAGTCATTTTTTAATTGAAAAGAAAATTGAAGTGTCAAATTGGAAATTTGTTAGTAGATAAATCTGTAAATATAATATATGTTCTTAGAATTTTAAAAGTTGTAAAGGAATATTTCTTCACTTAAATTTGAACACAATCAGTATAAGTATGATAATAAATTTACTAAATAATTAATTCCGAATACAAAATGATATTCACCTGAAAAGGAATACTCTTCAATCGACATTCAAAAGAGGATATTTTTATCTTAAATCCATTTAAACATTTAGTAATTAGATTTCTGCTTTATCTTTCTTTTCAATTATTTAAGCTGGATCAATATCTACACTTGGTTCTAATATTACATCAACTGAATAGAACTTAGTATATCCTACGTATTATCTATTCTATAAATAACTTGTATAAAGTAGTTTTAGATTTTATCAAGTTTCTATCCACTCTGTTTCTCTGTATTTTTCAATGAAAATAAAATTCCTTTTTTCATTCGACTTTATATCTTTGGATTATGCCCACCAATATCGAAGATCGCAAGTTCATTGAACGCAAAACATCCATAAAATTGTTAAAATCCGACACCACTCTCATCATATCAGTGTACAGTCTCTCATCAGTAGCTGATCTCGTAATTTCAATCTTCTCACTCAGACGACCTTTAATCGACTGATCGACTTTCACCTCTATTTGTCGCTCACCAGCTCTTCGCATATCGCTTTATCCCACGCCAATTTATATCCCCGAAATTGTATTTCAACTATTTTTCTGCATAAATTAAAAAAAATGTCTACTTTTCGGACTGAGGGAAAATACGTACACGTTTCATTGGGTTGAAGTTTCAGACGTCTAGTCTGACGATTTTTTTTACATTTATTGGAATAATAACAAAAAAAAAAGTTTCCACAGTTCCCAAGATCCACAATTTTTATTTATTTACTAGCAGCTAGTATAGAGAGTTTAGAGGAATTTCAAGGGTTATCAATAGATTATTTACAATATTATATACAATATTTCAAAACTTTTTTGAATTCTTTTAAAAACCCTTTAAAGTTCCTTAAAATATCTTGAAATTCCCTAAAATCACCTAAAATCTCCATAAAATCCCTTGAAATTTCTTAAAAACCCCTACAACGCCGGATAAATTTCTACTAGTAAATAAATAAAAATAAAATGATTTTGTGAACTTTTTTTTGATATTCTTAACCCAATAAAAGCAAAAAAAAAAAAAATGAAATAAAAATATTCGTCTACGTATGAAACTTCAACCCAATAGACGTTTCTATAAATTGCTAATGGATGATTCTTCTTTATCTAGCAGTCTGCTTTCTAATTCTACTACTTCTCTAGAAATCTCACTAAACTCTATAAAAAAAATTTTTGTCTCCATAAAAACCCTCTTCTATTCATAATAAATACTTTTCACAGATGAAGGTAAATTGTCTACCTTTAGCAAAATATATTTATTATTGCAGACCTAACAGTAAACTTTTTCATATGGTAATTACCTTATGCCCTTAAGTGGCATCTTTTCGATCTAAGGATAAATTCTTCAGCCGAAGAGGGGGTTGAATCGAGGGGTAGTACAGTACCTTTTTATTCTGTCAGAGCTTTCGACTCAGGTAGACATTTGGACAAATTGCCGTTGGGAAAAAATTGGCCTCGTTGGCATCGACTGCCGCCTCCGCTTGGGGTAGGTGGGCGTGACTTTTGAGAGTAAAGGGCGTGGCGAAACTGGATCAATAAAACCACCCCCGCCTCGACGATGGGGTCGTTGGGGGTTTACGAGGCCGGAGGCTTGGTAGCGTTCCTCCGAAAAGCGATTTGGTGTTCAAAATAGACTAGGGGGTTGGTGAGGACAAGGGGGTAAATGGGGGTGCATGACAGGGAATTGGGTATGATTGAGGTGAGTTTGAAGCGGGGGTGGATTTGGCAGAACGACACACCTGTCCTCTGCCAAACTGAATCGATCCTCAGCTTTACCTCCCTCAGTTCCACACCCCTCTTGCCCTGCAATCCACACAGAATAGGTTCAACATAACCAGCCTCTTTACATCCACACGAAGTTGGAAGGGCGAGAATTGCATGGCCTCCAAACCCACGCAGGAAGTTTCATGTAGTACGCGCAGTCACGCGACGTACGGTTATTTCCAGGGTTTTATTTTTGTTGCTTTCTGGGTTCAGAGTCCACGCGGTTCGTCCAGAATTCGGTTCATTCTTCAAAACGCGGATCATTCGCGATGAGCATTTTGACGTCATGAAAATAAAGGAGAATTTTATATATAAAGTGCTGAAGTTGATTCAAAGTTGTCGCGTTTTTTTTAAGGATGTCTAGAAATTCGGGGTTGGCTGTTTGTTTAGAAATTTTTTGTTCATATTTCAGAATAATTACTAAATATTGAGAAATTATTGAGTGATCTTTCATCAATTTCATAATTGTTCGTGATTTCTTTGTACATAACATTTTTGAATAAACAACTTTGAACAATTTGATAAAACTGTTAATGAGTTTTCTAGCTCAAGTGGAAACAGTTGGTAAGAGCGAGACGTGGATTGACCTAATTGTTTGCATTATACTTCTCTTAAACTTATTACTTCTCTGTAATGAAGAATTTATTAATTCTGTTTTCAATTTACATAACGCTTCTCTAGAACCGGAAATTTTATAATGTTTTAATTCTGAATACATTAGATGACATAAAAAAAAATGAAGCAGTGCATAATATTACAATCTAAAAGATTCACTGTTGGAGGTAAAATATTGGTAGATTTCTTTTGAAGAAATGTGAATTTATTTTGAATTTAATTCACGTCTTGTTTTAGCAACTCTTTCAAAAAGAGCATAACTTCTGTTCTAAATGTAAAATCAGTCTTTTCTCCTTTCGAAATTTTTTTTTCGTGATCACGTCATCAGTAAAGAACACGTGGATATCCGAGAGCGACCTGTCCTAACTTTCGATATGAACATTACGTTTTGACTTATATTTTTTAATGCAGACGATAGTATCATGGCCTCCGGCTTCGAATCGGAGACTTCATCCAGACCGCCCTAGCACACAAGGTGCTGAACTCTCTGTTTCAGATTCACTTTTGCTTTTTTTTATCCATTTTTATACCTGCTTCAAGGATTTGATCACACGTCGATTATTCAATCGAATTATCAATTCCTTTCGGCCAAGATGATCAGAATGATTAGATTTCTACCTGGGAGGCATCGGCAAATCTTTTAAATCAAGATCACAGGAATAAGATGTTTCAATTTTATTAACACGTTTTCTTTTAATTAAAATTTGAACAAGAAATCTAAAAAACTCAGTTTTA